>PVJX010004289.1:0-69654 GCA_004027295.1 Dolichotis patagonum
ATATTTCAGTTTTGGTCCCGCTTACGAGGTCCTGAAGATATCTCTTTATGTCCACTAATGCTGTGTTTGATGTTGCATTTTTGCTGCCCTCAATCTCTTTTGTATTTACCTCTCCTGGATCAATGTTCTCAGGGTTGGGGGCTGGGAGTGTTTTCTTATTTCTCCCTTTCGTCATGTTTTTGGTTCCTTCCATACAAGTTTATGGTTTATTTTGAGACAGGGTCTCGGTAAGTTGCTCAGACTGGCCTCAAACTTGGGGCTCTCCTACCTCAGCCTCCTGAGTAGCTGGGATTCCAGGCTTGTACACTGTTCCAGGCTCTTTGTTTCTTTTTTAAGCTTCTAGTGGTACCAGGGACCATTGGACTCAGGGTCTTGTGCATGCTATGCACACACTCTGCACTGAGCCATACTCCCATCCCATTTTTATAATTTCAAACATGTATGATCTTTGAAGAAAATTTGAATAAATCTGCACAAGGAACCAAATTCCCTGACAGTTATGTTTTGTTTTGGGCCATTTTTCTATATAGCCCAGACTGGCCTCGAACTCCCAGCAGTCCCCATGCCTGGCTGAGAACATTTTTGATGGTCCACGGGGATGATGAGACAGGTCTGCCTTGGGCGGGGTAGGGGAACAGGGTCAGTGATTTGGGGTCCTAGTCAGTCCTCCAGACCCCTGGAAGGAAGGAAGGAAGACAGGAGAGCATGGGGCTGAGTCTTGGCTCTGCCTGGCAGAAGGACCCTTCTTAGCCCCATCCAGATATGCCCTTGACCTCTGCCCTCCTCTCTTCACCACAGCTGACTGACTGGTCACAAGGCATCTGGGGACTTCCACCAGCCACCAAGCAAAAGAACCCCACCCCACTCCCACAGCCTCAGCCTGTTGGGACATCTGACATGATGGTGTGCTAACCATGGTGGTGGGAAGGGACTGCAGGGCTCCCTGCTCCTGGGATCCTCCCTCTCCCAACTTTCATACTGGTTCTCAAACTGTGTTTCATCAAGATGAATCATGGCTCCCTGTTCTGGCCCCCTCTCGTCGGTGTTTCAGAGACAAGCCACAGCCATCTTAGAATACAATTGACTGTGTCCTTTCTCCCCTGTAGTCGCTGTGTGGCCTCTGTGTGTAGCCTTGGCCCTAGGGATCTGCACTTAGTGGGAAGGGGACTCCTGTGTCCTGAGAGCAGAGTGAGGCAGGGGCTCCAGCAGCAGCTTGCCTTATCATCATGGGGCAAAAAGGGAAACTGAGGTTGGGAGAGGGGAGGGCACACAGATGCCTGTCTCCTGGCCAGTTCTTTGCCATCCACCAACCCTGGGGAGAAGGTTCTCTCACCACATAGCACCTTCCCTCCTAGAACTCATGAGGCAGAGGTGACTGTACCAACCCTGCCTTCCCAGGTATCTGCTAGACGAGTGGGCCTGGGGTCTCTCGGGGTCCAGAGGACTTGGATCCCCCTTCCTGCCCAGCCTGTCCCTGCTGTCCCTCCCCGTGATGGGGACTCATTTCCTCGTGAGCCTGCCTGAGCTATTTCTGGACAATTGTTGGAAAGCACGTCCCCGGCTCCAGCCAAAGGCTGCCTGCCTGGGCTTCCTCTTGCCAGCCAGGGTTTGCCCGGGAGGGAGGCTAGCTGCCCTGTGGGTCTCAGGTGCCAGTGCAGCAGGCTGCTGGGTGCCAGCTGTGGTGTCCTCCAGAGTGACATTCTGGTGGCAGATCTTAGCAGCAACCTCTGCACAGGACTCTAGTAGAGGACAATCTTGAGCCCTCCCAGGGTACAGGTGGACACCAAGCTGTTCCCATGGGGACCTGGCATTTAAGTCCTGGTCACACCAACTCACAGCTCTCAGACTGGTCACCAGGGGTGAGGCTTCCTGCTGGGGGAGCTATTTCTACATGCAATGGGCAGAGCAGCTGGGGAGTGACCAGTCACTCCCTGATGTACCGTGTGCCACGATCCCAGCCACGTGCCCAGCACAAGGCCTCAGCAACTCCAGGAGGGCAGGACCTCTGTGTGTCCATCTGCCAGGTAAGTAAACTGAGGCTAGAAAGGAAACGAGGCTAGAACCAGCAGCCCCTAAATAATGAACCAAACTCCTCCAGATGTCCCTGGGCTGAGCCCTGTTCTGTTGGATCTGTGTGGCACTAGACTGGGCCCCTGGAAAGTGGCCATGACAGCATTTGGGCACCAGCAGTGGCCCCAGACATCAGGGAGGCAGGACAAGCCATGTACTGGGCAATCAGAATCCATGCCTATGTCAGTGTACCAGGCGATGAGGGTGACATGCCAGGAGAATGGTCGCCCAGCCCTACTGCTGTGGAGCTGGTTGGTGCACATGGTAGACAGCAGACAGAGAGGCCAATAGTATCTGTCACTCGGGTGAAGATGGCTGTCCACCTATAGCATCCCAGAAGCCGCCCGCATGCTCAGAGGCAGAGGGCACTGGGAGGGGATAAGAGGATTCAGGGGCACATTGTGGGGAGCCAGCAGGTATGGGGAGCAAGGAGAGGGAAGTGACAGCTTGCCCAAGGGGGAGGGAGGCTCCCACAGAGAGGGATGCATAGAGAAGGAGGGGACACCCAAAGCAAGAGCTTTGAGGTGGCCAAGGACAGGGTGGTGGCCCTCATGGAAGAGGGACAGCACTACTTTGGGAGGAGAGGACTGGCCAGGCCCAAGGTCTGCAGCAGGACATTTAGGGTCTGGGCAATCTGGTGTCTTTTGTCTTATCCTTAGTGTTCCCCTTCTTTGTCCTCTGTTGACAGGACAGATCTGGGTGCCATGGTGGGGACCTCAGACAGGGCCACACACAGAGCCCCCAGGGCGAGGGTTTCCAGCCAGGGAGGAGAAACGTTTCAGGGGGACTGGGGTGCAGAACTGGAGAGATTGGGATGATCAGCCCATGTGGGCCCTGGTCTGAGAAGGGACCTCGATGCTGGGGATGCTGCCCCCAACCACGTCAGCATCAGTGTCAGGTCCAAGGTGGCAGCCAGCAGCAGCTGCTTCCTGGTGCAAAGACAGATCCCATGCAGCTGCCATGTCTGCCCGGGTTTTGATGGGGATGGGTTCTGACCTCCTGCTGGGCAGTGCCGCAGTGGGCCTGCAGGCTGAGCTCCCACAGGGTCTTTAGGGCAGAGGGGTGAGGCTTTGACTTTCAGCACAGCTCGGGGTCACAGTAAAGATTCCTCAGGGTGGGCAGCCTTGGACCTGGCGCTTAGCTCTCTGGCTGCCCTCCCTCCATGTCTGGGCAATTGCACACATCCTCCACCCAGCCACGGCCTCTATGGAGCAGGTGCAGCCCTTGGGGCCCCAGGCCCCTGAGATCAGTCCTACCCTGGCTCAGTACCAGGCAGAGAGGTGGCCACAGGCCAGACAGGGGAGGATGTGTGGCCCTCTATCTGGATGGTATCTGAGTGCTGGGGTTCTATAAACCTTGGTCAAAGCTATTTAAGGAAAGAAAGGAGCAGGAGAAAAGAAAGGGGAGGAGAGCGGGAAAAGCTGGATGTGGTGGCCCCCACCTCTAATCCCAGCTACTCAGGAGGCTGAGGCAGGGAGATCACAAGATCCAGGCAATTTAGCAATTTAGTGAGGCTCTGTGTCAAAAATATGAAAAAAGGGCTGGGAATGTAGTTTAGTGTGAAGGCCCTAGATTCAACCCCAATTAGTGCCCCCCCCAAACCAAGCAATTGGTGCTGAACATATACAGACTTTTCCCCTTGCCCCTTATTCCCTGCACAGTACACTGTGGCAGCCATGTACGAAGCACTTACATTGTACCAGGTACCTTAAGTCTTACAGAGAAAGTTTCAGCACACAGGAGGCCATGCCCAGGTCTCTGCAAATCCTATGCTATTCTGTAAGGGACTGGGCCTCCCTGGGTTGTGGCATCTGCAGAGTCCTGGGACTGCCCCTTGGGTGAGGGCCAGCTGGAAACTGATTCCAGAGGATGTTAGGTGTTGCAGACACCAAAGTGACAGCTAAGTCTATAGAGGGCTGGGCATTAGTTGAGGTGGCCAGGAAAGGGACCATACTGGCACAAAAGTCAGAAGGGAGTGATGAGAATGTCCACCAGTAGGGACAGCAGGTGTCTAGGCCCTGCAGCAGAAGCCAGGCTGGGCCATTCAGGAATGGGGCAGCAGGAAGGGAGAGCAGGCCATGCAGCCCAGGCCTGGGGTTACACAGGGTGGACAGTGCCCCTTGAATACCTGCCCACCCGGAACCTCCAAATGGGACCTGCTTGGGAAACAGCATCATCACAGATAGGGTTAAGGCAAGGATCCTGGATTAGGTCTGGCTCAAATCCAATGACAGGGGACCTCACAGGAGGCACAAAGGGGCAGGCACATAGAGACACAAGAACAGACGGTCAAGTGGTGGCAAGGCAGAGGTGAGAAATGGGGCTACAACAGAAGGTGCCAGGGCCACCAGGAGCTGGGAGAGGACACGGGAAGGAAACTGAGAGGGAACATGGCTGTCCACTCAACGTGAGCATCAAGCCAGGTGGGTCGTGACAGTGGCCACAGAACAGGGCACAGGAAGGTTCTTCCCCTGGAGGGTTAGACCCAGCACCTGGCACCAGACAGCTGGGCACTCTTCCAAGATGCTCCAGCTTTGCTGTTCCTTCTCCTCTTCTTTTGTACTACTGAGGACTGAACCCAGGGCCTTCACATTGAGCTATACCCCCAACCCGTTTTATCTTTCATTTTGTGTCAGGATCTCAGTAAATCACAAAGTTGTCCAGGCTACACTTGAACTGGTGATCCTCCTGCCTCAGCCTCCCAGAGTGTTCTGGCTGCTTTGGGGAAAGGGCCCACTGTGGAGGCCAGCAGGAAGCAGTAGGCTGGTGGCAGTGGTATCTGGGTTGGCACAGCTGAGAGGCTGCTGCTGGGCTGGGGGTGTGGGGAGAGAGGGGTGGGGAAAAGAAGGAATTGGTAGAAAGTGAGCAGTCTGAGGTGGCAAATTTGGAGAATCTGAAACAACCTGTAGCTGGCAAGGGAGCATGTGACAAACACTCTGCATCATTAGTCATGGAGGAAATGAGTGAAAGCCACAGTGAGACAGCGCTGCATGGCATTGGGTGCATGTTTCCATTGTGTGTCCAGGGCTGCATGGATCAACAGAAGGGGGTAGCCAGGCAGCCAAATGCACGCAGCAGTCAGACAATCACACACGATGTGGATGGAGCTCCAAGTAAGCACGCAGAATGAAAAACACCAGACAGGGAGTGTACCCCGTGGGGTCCCTTTCTAAAAATTTCTGGAAAGCAGATGTGCATGGTGGTGCATGCCTGTGACCCCAGCAGTGTTGTGGGAGGCTGAGACAGGAGGATGGAAATTTGAGCCCAGCCTGGACAACTTAGCACCTTAGTGAGATCCTGTCTCAAAAATAAAAAGAACTGAGAATGTAGCTTAGAGCAAAGGTTCAATCCCTATAACTCTGAAAAAAATGAATGGATGGCTGGGCATAGTGCATACACCTATAATTACAGCACTTGGGAGGCTGAGGCAGGAGGAGTGCTGCGAGTTTGAGGCCAGCCTGGGCTACAAAGTGAGTTCAAGCCCAGCCTGAACTGCATAGTGAAACCCTATCTCGAAAAAGACAAGAGGGCCAGGGATGCAGCTTAGCAGCACAAATGCCTGCCTGGCAAGCACAAGCACAAGGCCCTGAGTTCAATTCCCAGTACAAAAAAAAAAAAAAAAAAGGCCAGAGATGATGTAGCTCAGCAGCCCAGTGCCTGCCTGGCAAGCTCAAAGTCGCAAGTTCAATTCCCAGTGCCAAAAAAAAAAAAAAAAGAAAAGAGCAAAATTTCTGGGATCCCTGTGCCTAGATCCCCAATCCCCCAAACGGGTGCACGGCAAAGACCCAAAGGAATAAGACAAGCGGCATGATCTTTAGGGCTCCAGGAGGACTAAAATCTTCTGCAGAGTTTGTAACTCCACTAGCCGGCCAACTGACTCACTGACCCTGGGTAGTCCGTATTTAATCAGAACAAGAAAGGAGTGGAAAACACAGGAAACCTGAGCAGGATCTTGGGAGGGGTTCAAGGACCCCCTCAGAGCAACGGACGATGCTAATTAAGGAAAACTATGCAGAAAGTCTCCAAGTGGCCTCAGCTGTGGCCTATCTCGCCCCTTGAGGTGTCTCCTTGTTCTCAGTTCGGCCATCCCCAGGCCACGCCACAGCCCTGCACATGTATTCAGCTTCAACAGCTCCAACACAAAGGGAATGGACAGATAGATGGATCTAGGTTAGGCCAGGGGACCGGTAGAGTCCACTTGTGCTCCACCTGCTGGTGAACACAAGACCGGTTTGGTTTGGGTCTCTCTGCTCATGTATCTCAGGTGATAAAAATGCTTGGGCCTTGGGGACCCTTGGGGGCCTTAGAGACCCTTGGAGGCCCAGGCTGACCTCCGAAGCAGCAGGTCACATTGGCTCTAATGCTGCAGCCTTGTGTGGCCACCTTACATGGTCATAGGTGAGAGCCACAACTGCTTCCGCAGGGGACAGGGAAGCTGAGAGTGGGAAGGGCAGACAATACTAAGGACACCCCGGCAGCAGAAGCAGGATTTGAATTCAGAGTCCACTGCACACTGAGCTGTAAGTGCATGGTGAGAACTAAATGCCACCTTTAGGGTAGGAAGTCGAACTCAAAACTGCCCTGCTGGAGTGGGTATGGGGCCTGCGGAAGGATGGGCAACACACAAGAAAGCAATGAAGCCAGGCAGGGTAACTCAAGTCTGCAATCCTAGTACTCTGGGACGCTGAGGCAGGAGGACTGCAAATTTGACTTGTGCTCCTGTCAGTGTTTCACATATTAAAACATAACAAAGATCTTGAATGAAAATCAAACCTCCCTCCTTGCTCTGCCTGGTAATGGGCTGCTGCTGGGAGTGGGTGGGGTGGGTAGGTGGGGGCAGTTCCTGTCTCAGAGGCTCAGGACTGTGACCTTGACCCAGGGAAGACCTGCAGTTCTGTCCTTGTCCCGGCCAGTCACTGGCCTCTTGCTTGCCCAGGCATTCCAACACCAGGGGGACAATCAAGTCTCTTCCTGGGACTGGTCTTGGGGGTGAATGGCTGGCAGCACTGACGCCCAGGGGGACCAGAGGGTAGGCAGGGTGCAGAGTGTGGCCGTCTCTGCTCTACAGTGCCCAAGCCAGGGATTTCAGTTGGCAGTTGCTGTAGTCAGGGGTTGTGAGAACAATTAGAATCAGGACACAGGATTTATAATATTATTTTATGATGGTCACCCAGAGTTAACACAAGAAAGTGCAGGAAATCTATCCACCTCACTAAAGATAAAGTATTTAGCCAAGGGCCTGAATCCCACAGCAATGTCCTGCATGAGTCTAGATAAAGACCCAGAGCTCATGACAACGCCTCCCACAAGTCCAACTGGAGGCCTAGAGCCCACAAGAAGGACTCACACCAGTCTCTTTTATGGATCTGTGTTGGGATGGCCAAAGGTCAGCAGTGGAAGCCAGAAAGTCTATGACAGCGGGGTGAAGGAGCTGTGCTGAAAGTTTGAGGGTTCTATGCTGGAGCTGAGAAGTCACACTCACAACAAAGACCAGGGCTGTCCTGAAAAGCACCACAGCCATCCTCAGCTCCTCCGATGATAAGCAGTCAAGTACGTGCCAGGAAGCCAGCATGATGAGTTTGTTCTGGAGATTAAACGGCACACATCTTCCCCGCCGGAGCCAGGAAGCAATGCTTGATGTAAGGACCAGAGCTCCCCCACAGTGAACCACAGCCACTCTCACCAACAAGGTCCCAAGCTCCTCCAATAACAATAGTCAAACTCACACTGGGGAAGCTAGTCATGATGAGCTCCTCCAGAACCAACTGCTCACGCAGCAACACACAGGAGAACCCACAATGCCTCAACGCCTCACTTTTCCTTCTCCACATCTCTATTCATGCTGGCAACTTTCCTCAGGTGGAACATCTACGCTCAGCACCATGCTGATTTAATTCAGCTGGCGTTAAATTGACCATCAGTTTTTAATCCATAACAGCAGTCCACCCTGACTTTAGCTCTTGTCATTTGATGATTGGTAGAAAAGCAGCACTGTCTCTTTTCTTTTTTTCATTACTGGAGATTGAACCCCGACCCTTTGCACTAAGCTACATCTCCAGCCCTTTTTACTTTTTATTTTGAGTCAGGGTCTCACTGAGTCACTAAATTGCCCAGGCTGGGCTAGAACTTGTGATCCTCCTGCTTCAGTCGCCCAGAGTGCTGGGATTACAGACGCGCCCCACACTGACTAGTTCTTGATGCCATTCTTCTTAGCTAATTGTCCTAGTCTGCAGGAAGAGGCGGGCGAGCACCAACTGCCAAGAGCCTTGCACTGGAGGAGGTGGGGCGAGGTGTTGCAGCGTCCCGCCAACCTCCCGTCGCGAGAGGGCGCTGCAGGCTTAGCGCATGCGCTTCAGGCCCTGCTTCATGTTCCCGCTCGTTTCGCTTCTCTGTTTTGCTTCCTGTAGCCTCGGAAATTGGTTCCCGAAATGCCTTTAGAGAAGTTTCCGGTTCCGGGACAGCGGTGGCTGTGGTGCGCGGGAGTGACGGGCGGGATGCAAGTCTGCTGCGGCTCTCCGCGCCTGTCTCAGCCTACTGCGCCTGGTCTGTGCTCCCGACTGGTGTCCTCTGCAGCCCTCCACCTCCAGCAGCAGCCCTGGTCGTACTCGGCCCTGCACTCAGGGCGCGAACAAATGAATGAGTAGAAACTGATTTCCTGCCGTCTCCTCCCTAGGTGACGTCTAAGCAGCTAGGAGCGGAGCGCGATCGCGGCAGGCGCGATGAACCGGGCCAAGCCCACCACTGTGCGAAGGCCCAGCGCCGCAGCCAAACCTTCAGGTGCGTCCCGCGCGGCTCCCTGGCTCTTAGAGTCCCTGGGACACTGGACGTCCTGGCCGGACAGAGCTGGGCGGCTGCGACGTCCTGCAGGACACGGTCGATCCGGCCCAGCCGAGCCTTGGGAGGCTGCCCTGCTGCACTGTTAACAACCTGGACTCAGGACCTGCTGTTGCCACTTGCTCACAGTGTTGTCATTGAGCAGGCTGCCTAACCTCTCTGTGTCAGTTTTCCTCATCTGTAAAGTAAGAGTAATTGCGCTTGTTCTAGAAACGTCTTGAGGATTAAATAAACTGATACTTGTAGTTCAGAGATGGCCCGAATTGTAGGCAGCATGAACGCTTGTTTACTATAACACTGGTCCTGGCTGTGCTGTGGACCTGCCGAGTGACCCTGGGTTCATTCTTGCTTCTTCTAGCTTTTATGTAGTCTTTTCTGAAGTAACAGGGTTGAAATCAATCTCTTACACCTCAGGCATCCTGAATGTGCACGTTTTCTCTCTCCTTCTCTGCAGGGCACCCTCCACCAGGGGACTTCATTGCTCTGGGCTCCAAGGGCCAGGCCAATGAATCGAAAACTGCGTCCACCCTGCTGAAGCCAGCCCCATCTGGCCTGCCTTCGGAGCGCAAGCGGGAGGCTGCCACTGCCCTGTCTGGTGCCTCCTCCTTGACTGGCCTCACCAAACGCCCCAAACTCTCTTCCACGCCTCCGCTGAGTGCCCTAGGGCGCCTGGCTGAGGCTGCGGTGGCAGAGAAACGAGCCATTTCTCCCTCCATCAAAGAGCCATCTGTGGTGCCAATTGAAGGTAAAGTGAGTCTCTGGACTTCCCCAGAGAACTCCACCCTCTCTATCCATTCACCAAGATTCCCTCTGGGCCTGGTAGTATGCATGCCCTAGGGACAGGTACTTGAGTTCTTGGTGGGCACTTGCTCACTAGTTCCTCAGAGCACCTCTCTGAGTTCCGTGCTGCCCTTTGGAAACTGGCTTATGTGTCATTGTTTTGGACGGGTGCCATTCAGATCACTAGTAGGGAAAGGTGAACCTAGGTGCCATCAGCCCTGGTTGTTCAGGTCAAGAATCCTAGTGTATTCCTCTGCTGCTGATAGTGAAGTTTGTTTCTTCTTGTTTTCAGTCAAAGAGGCAGCAGGACAATATCAGTAGATGCCAGTGGAAATGTGAACTTTACCCATGGTCCTTTTTCTCTGAATGCTTTAATTTTGCACCTATTTGAACTCATGCCTGCTTTTCTTTTCTCTCTTTCCCTTTAGTGATATTGGGAACTGAACCCAAGGTCTTTATACTGAGCTACATCCCAACCCACTTGTACAGTGTTTTTTATTTTTTAATTTTGAGATAGGATCTAGCTAAGTTTTCTTGGCTTTTTGGGGGTTTTGTTTTTGAGATGAGTTCTTGCTTTGTAGTTCAGGCTGGCTGTGAACTCATGACAATCTTCCTGCCTCAGCCTCCTGAGTGCTTGGATTACAGGTTTGTGCCTTGACACCTAGTTAGTCTTAAGTTTTGCAGGCTGGGCTAGAACTTATGATCCTCTTGCCTCAGCCTCTCAGAGTGCTGGAGTTACAGGCATGAACCACCTGGCTTGGGTTATACTTGCTTTTCTGTATCACTTCCTCCGTGATCACTTTTAATGGTTCTGTAATGTTTGTAGGGTATGATTTGTTAAGAACCAAACTAGACTGCTCCTGAGCTTGTGCTCTGATTGCAAACCTGTTTTTCTATATGGTTTATAACTTCTTTAAAGAAGCCAAAGAGAACATCTGTTGGTCCTGTTTGTTTAGTGGTGACACATCAAGTAAAGCCAGTCTATCACTTCTACTGAGCTGTCAATATGAATGGTTTGGAGGTCTAGTGGCCCGAGTGACCTTCACCCTCAGCAAGCTTGGAGAAAGCACGAGGAAGGGAGCAGGTCACTTTGCTGGGAAGGGAAAAGCATGAGCAGCTCTCTGACAGCCTGCTGCAGGGAGGGGTTGACTTTGGCAGCCAAGGCTGTGAGTGAGCAGAGCAGAGGACTGGGCTTGTCTAATGTAGGATGAGAACAGGGCCTGATGTGACCGGCACAGGGTGATGAGAGCCAAGGCAGGTGTTGTAGGCAGTGTCTGTGTTGGGGCAGGCTGATAGCGTGTTGGCAGTCAGCCAGTGTTGGCATGGGTGGCAGTGGTTGCAGGGTAGGGGACCCAGCCCAGCTGCAAGTCTTTACTGCCAGCGCTGCTTTGCTGTTTTTGGTATCACCTCTAAAGTGGTTTTGAAGATGAAGTAAGATGCAGCTGTGGAAAGCACACCCTCTGCATCTGGAGGAGACCTCTATCCTGCTTTGGGGCTGCCATGGTCCCTGTGTGGGAAGCTGTTTGGAAAGGATCATGCTCCAGTCAGACCTGCCCGTGGGGTGTCTGAGGTTTGCTGTGCCTCAGTAGCTGTGGATGACCCTTGCTTTAAACATCTTCCCTGCTGGCCAGTCCTTCCCACAGTGCTGCTGGACGAGATTGAAGCAGCTGAGCTGGAGGGCAACGACGACAGGATTGAGGGCGTGCTGTGTGGGGCGGTGAAGCAGCTAAAGGTGACGCGGGCCAAGCCCGACAGCACGCTCTACCTGAGCCTCATGTACCTGGCCAAAATCAAGCCTAACATCTTTGCCACGGAAGGTGTCATTGAGGTGAGGTTTCTGCTCGTCTCCTCTCCCTTCCCCTGTCTGCGTTGTCACAGTGGGCGAGTCCCCAGAACGAACACGCACTCTTCCCTCGCAGGCTCTGTGCAGCCTCCTCAGGCGAGACGCCTCCATCAACTTCAAGGCCAAAGGGAACAGCCTGGTGTCTGTGCTGGCCTGTAACCTGCTCATGGCTGCTTACGAGGAGGATGAGAACTGGCCTGAAATCTTTGTCAAGGTGAGCTACCTACCCCAGGGCTCAGTGTGGCAGAGAGGGGGTGGGATCCTTTCTCCTGGCAGGGTCATCTCATGGACCCGGTGCCATGTCACTGTCCCTCCTGCACTGAGGGGTTCGTGAGGGCTCTGGGGCACTGTCCATTGGTGGGACAGCTGTTCTGCATCTAGGGGACATGGGCTGCCTGCAGCCTGACTCTATGGCTCACTGTAGGTGTACATCGAAGATTCTCTGGGGGAGCGAATCTGGGTGGACAGCCCTCACTGCAGGACGTTTGTGGACAATATCCAGACGGCATTTAATACCAAGATGCCCCCCAAGAGCATGCTGCTGCAAGGGGAAGTGGGGCGCAGCGGGGGTGACCTCGGGGCTGGTAAGGAACACAAGGCACCTGGGGGCAGGGAGGGACATCTAGATGCGGGAAGAGGGAGAGAAGGAGAGAAGCTGAGGTTGGGGGGATCGCTGATAGGAGGCCCTGTGGGGCTCCCTATGACCCATGCAGGGAGCAGCCCTCACCCTTCCCTTACGGAAGAAGAGGACAGTCAAACGGAGCTGCTGATCGCTGAGGAGAAGCTGAGCCCCACACAGGAGGGCCAGCTCATGCCCAGGTAGGTGGACCACACAGCCAGGCAGGAGCCAGGCGGAAGGCGGGTTGGGAGGATAGCATCCTTCCTTGCTCCCTTCCACCCTCTGGCCTAGGTACGATGACCTCGCAGAGAGCATGGAGGAGTATGTGCTGGACATGCTGCGGGACCAGCTCAACCGGCGGCAGCCCATCGACAATGTCTCAAGGAACCTCCTGCGGCTGCTCACCTCTGCTTGTGGCTACCGGGAGGTGCGGCTGCTGGCTGTGCAGCGACTGGAGATGTGGCTGCAGAACCCAAAGGTGGGCCTGGCCCTGCCGTGCCCTGGCCAGTCTCCTGGTGGCACCCTTCTGGCAGCCTGTCATCTTTGGCTTATGCTCACTTCTGTATTGACCTCTGCAGCTGACCCGGCCGGCCCAGGACCTGCTGATGTCCGTGTGCATGAATTGCAACACACACGGCCCAGAGGACATGGATGTCATCTCTCACCTGATCAAAATCCGCCTCAAGCCCAAGGTGCTCCTGAACCACTATATGCTGTGCCTCAGGTGTGCAGGAAGGGCAGGGCCCATTGGCCACAAGCAGGTGGGTGCTGGAGTGACAGGTGAGATGTCCTGCCTGGCCCCTCCCCACGTGACTGGTTCTTACATCCAGGGAGCTGCTGAATGCCCACAAAGACAACCTGGGCACCACCATCAAGTTTGTGATTTTCAATGAACTCTCTAATGCCCGGAACCCCAACAATATGCAGATCCTCTACACTGTGCTGCAACACAGCTCCGAGCTGGCGCCTAAGGTGAGTTGGGGTACCCATTGGTGAGTTGGGGTGGTGGGCCTGGAGCCTGGCCCTGCCCCTGTCCACAGTGGCCTGCATGGCACTGGCTGGAGAGGAGCACTGGCATGGCCTGTCATCCAGTGTTCCGGGCAGGCTGGTGCCACATGGGAGAATGCTCCTGGGCCTTGGGAGAGGCGAGTATTTGACTCTTGTTTGTAATCTGTCTTTGGGAACTGAAACTCAGCTTATTGAGGAAGCAGCACTGAGCCCCTAAAACATGTCTCCAAGCAGGAGTCTCAGGAGAGCTGGCTGTGGGGTCCTTGGCTCAGATCCCCTGGGACAGAAGCCTGGAAGGTGCTCCTGCTGCTGCTCAGCAGAGGGCAGAGGTCTAGAATACTCGTTGCTATCTTTGCTGTCACTATTTGGCCCACCACTCCATGCCTACCAGTCATGGTACACCCGCACCTGAAGAGAGCTCTGTGACTGTTCACCAAGACTGAAGTCAGATGCATCTCCCTGCCAGAGCTCACCATGGCAGAGGGCACTGATGCCCACGGTTTTGGGACA
This sequence comes from Dolichotis patagonum, assembly GCA_004027295.1. Taxonomy (NCBI): domain Eukaryota; kingdom Metazoa; phylum Chordata; class Mammalia; order Rodentia; family Caviidae; genus Dolichotis; species Dolichotis patagonum. The sequence continues at coordinate 13,665 of PVJX010004289.1, forward strand.
GGTGGTCTCTGAGCCTCCTGTGGGACCTCACATGCTGACCTGCCTGAGGCTCAGGAGCTGGGGAGGCTTCCCACAAGGCTAAGTAGGGCCCTAGTGGTGGGCCTAACAGTGGGCTTGAGGTGGGGGCCCGGGCACTGTCCTGCATGGCCGTCCTCCCCAGCACCCACCTGGTCTTTCTCTGTTGCAGTTCCTGGCCATGGTGTTCCAGGACCTGCTGACCAGCAAGGACGACTACCTCCGGGCCTCACGGGCCCTGCTGCGGGAGATCATCAAGCAGACCAAGCACGAGATCAACTTCCAGGCCTTCTGCCTTGGCCTTATGCAGGAGCGCAAGGAGCCCCAGTACCTGGACATGGAGTTCAAGGTGCCTGTGCCTGCTCTGTCCCGACGGTGACCTCCTGGGTTTGAAGGTCTCCCCTTTTCTCTGGGGGACTTGCTCAGCTGTGTGCTCCTGGTTGTGCCTACATGCCACACCTGTCTAGCACTCTTTTCCAAGTGGTCACAACGGCAGTGAGTAAGGGTTGCAGCAGTGAGACCCAGAGGCGCACAGGGGTTCCCTTTGGATGATGACAGACCTGGACTGGGTGTGGAAGAGCTATAGTGGAGGGGCTGGGGGCAGGGACATTGGGAGCAGGGGTGGATGATGTGGCCTGCGGGCTAGCAGAGTGGGGTGTGGTTGCTCTGGCAGGACCTTGCCTGGCTGCTTTTGGACCCTAAGGCCTGCTCCTGCCTGGCGCAGCAGCCCTTGGGCTCTGTCTGGATTCTTTGTACAACCCCCTGGTTGCCTGTGCATGTTCCTGTGTCTCTGAGTGTGGTTCAGGGGTCCCAGGCACAGAGCTTCTAGGAGCCAGCCCCTCTCTGCTGTACTTGGCTTGCAGGAGCGGTTCGTGGTCCACATCACAGATGTGCTGGCCGTGTCCATGATGCTGGGCATCACAGCGCAGGTGAAGGAAGCTGGTGTTGCCTGGGACAAAGGAGAGAAGAGGAGTAAGACCTGGGAGGAGGGGTTGGTGGGTTTTGGCACTGCCCCTTGGCACTTCCTCCTGTGGCTATGCTGTACTCTGAGGTGCCAGTAGAGGGCGAGGAGGGAGCAGTCTCAGCACAGCCGCTAGAGGAGACTGAGGGAGATTCTGGAAACAGTGTCCCTTCCTCCTGTCCTTTGGCAGGGGCCTTTTGACCTCAGACAAGAGGGGAGAAGACAGTGTGTCAGTCAGCCTGGGTCAGGGAAAGTTTGGCCGAGGGGCCCCTGAAGAGGCTGGCTGGAGGAAGTCATCAGGCATTTAAGGCTTCCCGTCTTCTGTGAGCCTCAGACTCCTGAGTGCTAGTCAGGCTGACTTACCTCCAACCTCCCTCACCGTGGATGGCCTGGGAGGCCCTAGGTCAGTTGTAATGTCCAACCTCATTCCCAATCTAGCCTTGAGCCAGGCCCTGTGTGCATGTGTTGCCCCTCGGGGGCATCACACAGATGCCATTAACCCCCTTGTCCCTCACAGACCTTGAGGTGCTGCGCGCTTTCCAGAACCAGATTGCCGCCATACAGCGCGACGCTGTTTGGTGGCTTCACACCGTCGTTCCCTCCATCAGCAAACTCACCCCTAAGGACTACGTGCACTGGTAAGCACCAGCATTGTCATTTGACTTGCACTGCCACCTACCTGAGAGCCACTGGCTCAGACACGCACCAGAACTCCCAGGGAGAAGTTTGTCATCTTGGGACATGGCCATTGTGGGCCCCGCATGTGGTGGTGGATACCAGCAGTCTTGAGCCAAGGGATAGAGGCTTTCCTGAGTGTGTCAGGTCACTTCTAGGGGCAGGCGGACCCTGTGGCTGGAAGCTGTCTGTCTCAGGTGGTCACTGGCCCAGCTTGGCCTTGCCAGTTGTGGGGTGAACCCCCTGGGGTGTCATGGGAGGACAGCTGCAGGACTGGGCAGCCCTAACAGTTTCCCCTTGACAGCCCTTACTAAGCGGAGCCCATGGGCACCGGTGGGGTAAGTGACTGATGGCCTTGCTCTACCCACAGCCTCCACAAGGTGCTCTTCACGGAGCAGCCTGAGACCTACTACAAGTGGGACAACTGGCCACCCGAGAGTGACCGCAAGTGAGCTGGCTGGTGGGCAGGGGGGTCCCAAGCATGGGTGCCAGATTGGGGCTGGAAGGAGCTGGGGATTTAGCTCAGTGGCATAAGTGCCTGCCGTGCAAATGTGTGGTTGGGAGTTCAATCCCTGGTACCGATTAAAAAAAAAAAAGAAAAGAAATGGAAGCCCAGATTGGGGCTGGACTGTTGGGTCTGTGGAGCTTTGCTCCCCAAAGAGCCAGCTCTCCCTGTGCGGCCCACAGCTTCTTCCTGCGCCTCTGCTCAGAGGTCCCCATCCTGGAGGACACGCTGATGCGTATCCTGGTCATCGGGCTGTCTCGGGAGCTACCGCTAGGCCCTGCAGATGCCATGGAACTTGCCGACCACCTTGTGAAGCGAGCTGCGGCCATACAGGCAGATGGTAAGCGTCTGCTGGAGCTTTGCTGTGGGCTTTGTGCTAGACCCTGCTGGGTTCCTGCTCTGCGCTGAACTCTGTCCTTCACACCATGGAAGCAGCCTGGGCACCAGTGCAGGCCTGGACCCACAGTGGCAGGACTTCCTGTATCAGTGCCACCTCTCAGTGGGTTTCATAGCCCTCTGTACCCCTGTGGACCCGAAGTTTTCTTGGTGGGGACCTGGGTCCGAGAATCCAGGATCGCTCTGTGCCTTTGGCAGGGATTTACCTTTGCCCTGTCTCAAGTTTGCATGAGCTGTTCATCGATTGGAACCACAGCAGGGCCTTCTGCCAGGCTCCGCTCCTCTTCTTGAGGGATTGTGGAATGGTACCAAACTGGCCAAGGGCAGACATCTTTGGCATGGCAGTGAGGCCCTAGCTGCCCTCCAGGACAGTCCTGTCCTCGAGGACAGCTCCAGTACCCATCTCCCCAGTCCCTTCCCTGCCCAAGCGTGCTGCCTGTGTCCCATCATGTGGCCTCTGGGTCCTCACCCCATCCCAGTCCCACACTTGGACCTGGCCCCTGTCTTCTTGGGCTTCATCTGGGTCCTGGTGCCCACTGAGGACCTCTGTACGGCCTGCTGGAGTCTGTTTGGGTTTCAGATGTGGAAGTGCTGAAGGTGGAGCGAATCCAGCTGATCGATGCAGTTCTGAACCTGTGCACCTACCACCACCCGGAGAACATCCAGCTCCCACCTGGGTAAGGCTGAGGCTCCCTGACTTCAGGCATCGGCTTGAGGCTGCTCGGCTGGCTCCCAGGAGGCTGGGGAAACCTGGCCTCCAGAATTGGAAGCCTCAAAATTTATGAGTCCTTCAATTTTGTGTTAAGTTATTTTGGCTCTTCTGAGTCCTAACATTTCTGTGTGAATTTTGGAGTCAACGTGTTAATTTCTGCAAAAAGTCAACTGGAGTTTTGATAGTGATACAATACTCTGTCCTCTTAACACGTGAACATGAGGGTATTTCTGGTGTTCTTGTTTTTTGAGAAAGGATCTCTCTGTGTAGTTCAGGCTGTTAAACTAACCTAGGCTGGCCTCGAACTCATGGCCATCCTTTGCCTCAGCCTCCTGAGTGTTGAGATTACAGGTGTGTACCACCATGCCCAGCAGTATTTCTGTTTTAGATCTTAATTTCTTTCCTGGATTGCTAGTGGAAGCTGTACTCCAATTTGATGTTTCACTTGAATATTTCTCAAGTCTGTGTCATGAAGATTTTGTGCGTGTCTTTGTGGCATGGATAGGCATCCTGGGAGGAGAAGTTTCAGGGCATCCCGTCAACATCGTAGTCCAGAGTGTGGACTGGTCTGTCTGCCTGTGCTGTGTGTGGCTCCTTGGCTAGGACTGATTTCCTGTCCCTGAGTTATGTGTGGCTGAGCCCATGTTGTCGACATCCTGCCTTTCAGGTACCAACCCCCAAACCTTGCCATCTCCACCCTCTACTGGAAGGCATGGCCCCTGCTGCTGGTCGTAGCTGCGTTCAACCCCGAGAACATCGGTGAGCCTGTCCTGGCTGCTGGGAGGCCTGGTCATGAGTCCATGATTCCTGCTTGGGGGCCACTCATTGGGATGATAGGCCTGGTGCCTGTGGAGAGCCCAGCCCTCTGTTCTCCTCGCCCTAGGTCTGGCTGCCTGGGAGGAGTATCCCACATTGAAGATGCTCATGGAGATGGTGATGACCAAGTAAGTCAGCTGCTTCTGCCGGGGACCAGGGATGCGCCAGAGGAGCGAGGCCAGGCTTGAGAGGAGCCAGTCTCCTGCCTCAGCATGCTGCAGCCCTGGTGCCTATTTGCTGATGGATTGAGTTCCGATTCAACTGTGTCACACTTAAGTGTCTTCCCTCTCCCTTCGTGGGGTGAGGGACAGTGTGAATGGAGGCTACATTGCAGCATCTCCGCAGGGCCTATACTAGACAGCAGTTGTACTGCTGACATGGGCAGGAATGGTCGGACTGAGGACGGTGTGATGGAAGCAGGGATGTCAGGGTGGAGGAAGGATCCGAGCAGACAGGCAGCCCTGTCTGGCAGCAGCTGTGGTGAACTGCATGGTGTTGGCCATGCCTGAGAAGGACAGGTGGAGCTGTGACCATGGCTCAGTGTGAGTGTGCTCTTACAGCGTGGTGCCAGGCAGGTGTCTGCCAGGCAGCCAGTCTAGACAGCAGAGGCACACAGAGGACAGTGGCCACACCAGGGTAGAGCCTGAGACTGACATCGTAGAGATCAGGCCTATATGTGACCGTGATATGGGGACCAGGTTGTGTGTGGCTGTGACATTATGGGGACCTGGCCATATGTGGCCGTGGCCTTGTAGGGAGGTGGCCTGTGTGTGCCCATGAGTTTGTGGAGACCAGGGCCAGGTGTGACTGGCCTTGTGTACAGCCATGGGATTATGGGGACCTGGCCCATGTGCTGCTGTGATGTCACTGAGAACCTGGTCCGTGTAGAGCTGTGATATTGTGGGGACCTGGCCCTTAATTGGCTGTGGCATGGTGTGGTCTATGGCTAGAAGACATGCCTCCTTTACACGATTGATGGCTTTCACATGGCTGCCGAGCAGCCTAAATGTGTGGTGTTAGGGACAGACTCAGGAAGGGACACCACAGGAAGACAGGTTTTGAAACATGGAAGGAGCTGAACCGTGGGTCCCTACCAGCAAGTCCTGCCCTTAGAGACCCCCAGGTGCAGGCAGCCTGTTGGGGCCCATTGTAGAGATGAAGATCCCAGCATGGTGTGGGACATGAGGGTGGGCGTCCTGCACAAGACTGGGAGTCTGACACCGACTGGGAGGAGGTGGCTGCTGGTCTCCCAGAATACCAGGCTCTTGGGCTTGGCCTGGTGGCACTGTCACCAGCCCCAGAGTACATGGCTCAGGCCATGTACTAGGCAGTGGCAGCCTTTCAAGCCTTGACCCTGCATGACTATGAGCATTGCTTGGTGGGCTGCAGCCTAGGCAGGCAGGCTAACAAGGTCCGCCTCACTTGGTCCTCAGTAACTACTCCTACCCACCGTGCACCCTGACGGATGAGGAGACCCGGACGGAGATGATTAACCGGGAGCTGCAGATCTCCCAGCGAGAGAAGCAAGAGATCCTAGCGTTTGAGGGCCATCTGGCTGCTGCGTCCACCAAGCAGACAATCACCGAGAGCAGCAGCCTCCTCCTGTCACAGCTCACCAGCCTGGATCCCCAGTATGCTCCCACCTCCTTGCCTAGTACCCTGAGGCCCAGGGCAGAGTAGAGCTCTGTGGCAGGTGGTTGGCTTGGGCCAGATTGGGGGGGCGGCAGGGAAAGCCAACAACGCCTTGCTGACCTTGAGCCCCCACCATGCCCAGGCCCTGCTGCACTGGCACTGTCTCGGTGGAGCAGGTCTGGAGATAGCTGAGTTGTGCCTGGGATTGGTCCCAGGGTCTCAGCTACCCAAAGAAGCAGGGCTGGGAGGGGGCAGTGGCTTCCTTGCCCTTGCCCATCGCTGTTTGCTTGGCAAGTACTGTGCAGGTAGTTTTCTGACCCTCATGTCCTCTGTGACCTATAGGGGTCCCCCCCGGAGGCCACCGCCTCACATCCTGGAACAGGTGAAGGGTCTCAACCAGTCCCTGCGCCTTGGGCACCTTCTGTGTCGCAGCCGCAACCCTGACTTCCTCCTCAACATCATCCAGAGGCAGGTGGGCCCTGGCGAGAGGCTCTGGAAGTAGAGAGCAGGTGGTGAGGAGGGCTCCGACTGTGATGGGCTCTCAGAGTGCACCTGCCTGTAAGGGTACCCACGGGCAGGGCATACCTGGACACTCCTGTGTGGGCTCCTGGGGTTTAGAAGGCACCATCTTGGCTCGGTGCTGTGCCTCTGACTCCTCACAGGTCTCTGCCTATGGCCCTGCAGAGGGCACCTTGAGATCTGGCCTTGGCGGGAGAGTGTGGGGCAGGGGTGATGGGTTTGAGCTGAGGGTGCTAAGCGAAGGTCACCACTGTCACCTGCCTAGGCCTCCTCGCAGTCCATGCCCTGGCTGGCCGACCTGGTACAGTCGAGCGAGGGCTCGCTGGATGTGCTGCCTGTGCAGTGCCTGTGCGAGTTCTTGCTGCACGATGCTGCTGATGACCCCACTTCAGGGGAGGAAGAGGATGAGGGCGAGAGCCGGGAACAGAAGGCCAAGAAGCGGCAGGTGGGTACTCCGCCTGTCCACCCCAGCCGGGCCTCCCAGGCTGCCCTGTCCCCTGAGAAGCTCCTCTCCTCTGCAGAGGCAGCAGAAGCAGCAGCAGCTGCTGGGCCGCCTGCAGGACCTGCTGCTGGGCCCGAAGGCTGACGAGCAGACCACGTGCGAGGTGCTTGACTACTTCCTGCGGCGCCTTGGCTCCTCACAGGTGGCCTCCCGCGTGTTGGCCATGAAGGTGCGTGCAGCTAGAATGCCTGGGCTTTTGTGTCCCCATGTGTGCGGGCTCCAGTTCTGTCCCTCTCTGGCTTTTACTCTCTGCCTTTAACATGGAGACTTAGTCCCTCCTGACCCTGCACTTGCAGTGGGGACGCACAGTGTGGAAGAACCACGGCCCTTTCGCACTCCCCTGACCCTTCTCAGGTTGATGAGGTGAAGCACAAGTGTGGTTGATACTTGCCACCTCTCAGGTGGCACCGAGCAGGGCCTGAGAGTGTGGCTTCCCAGCAGAACCTGTGCTTAGATGCCTGAGGCCTCCAGCTTTCTCTTCTGCACAAGCACACACAGAAAGGTGTCTAACAGGTGTTTTGAGGGAACTGCCTGCAGCTGCTACTCATGGTGCCTGGGAAGCACTATATCTCCTGCACAGGGCTCCGAGAGGCACGGGTGGTCCCTGAGAGTGGGCAGGCTGGCTCAGCTCAGCTCTGCAAACCTGTTGCCACAGGGCTTGTCACTCGTGCTCTCGGAGGGTGGGCTTCGCGACAGAGAGGAGAAGGAGCTCCCCATGGAGGAGGACTCAGGGGAGGCGGGTGCACTGCAGGACTACCAGTGGCTCCTGCGGGACCTGCCAAGGCTGCCTCTGTTTGACAGCGTCCGGGCTGCCACCGCTCTAGCACTGCAGCAGGTGAGGGCCTGCCGGGGTGGGCATGGAGGGCAGGCAGGTGGCAGGAACACTCACTGCCCAGGAGCCAGCTCAGATGCCCTCCCTCCCCAGGCCATCCACATGGAGACTGACCCCCAGACCATCAGCGCCTACCTGGTCTACCTGTCCCAGCACATGCCAGTAGAGGAGCAGGGCCCACACAGTGACCTGGCCCTGGTGAGTGGGGTGGGATATGTGGGGACTTGCCCTGGGGAGGGTATGCGGGAGCTGGAGCCTGCTGTGTTCAAGGGGTTTTGACAGCTTGAGGGGGGTGCAGCCTGTTCAGTCGGAGCCCCAGGATGTTTACTGTCCTCTGCTGTCTTCCCCTGGGTGACCTGACCTGGCTTTCCTGTCAGCTGCCCCAGCTGCAGTGCGGGGTGGCCCAAGTTCCTGGACCAGGTATGTGGGTGGGTGAGGGCGCAAGTGAGTGAATAGCAGTCACTGGAACAGGGCTTCCTCCGCAGCCTGGATTCCTTCTAGGGGCTGCAAACCCCCGCAAGTCTGCCTCTGTCTTCCAAACCTCTGGTCTAGTGTCCATCCTGGGGTGGCTCATAGCTTGGCTTCTCAGCACTGTTGATTGGGAGTAAATGTCACGTCTGGATGGATCGTGACAGTCTTTTGGTCGGGAAGACTGTGTTTCTGCTGTCCGTGGGTGGTGTCCGAGATCTGTTTCTGCCCTGAGCCCATACACCACTTCCATTCCACACTGTGGCAGGCAAGGGCTGCAACAGCCTCCACTTTCGAGGCCATCATCAACCTTTCTCTGAGCACTGTGTGCCCTTTAGAGTCTGAGGAAGCCCCGTGAGCTCTCCCTTCCCTGGTGCTGCCACCTGCCTTGCCCAAGCATCCTGTATGTTGCTGGGGACACTTCAAGTGCTCCTCTCACGGTGCAGCATGTGATCTGCTCAGGGTCACATGGTATCATGACCAACTGCTGGGCTGGTGTGCAGAGGAGAGAGAGTGGCCACAGTCCCTCTGACAGCCCCTGTCTCGCCAGGATGTAGCCCGGCTGGTTGTGGAGCGCTCCACCATCATGGCACACCTCTTCTCCAAGCTTTCCTGCAGCGCCACTTCTGATGCAGTTCTGAGCGCCCTGCTGTCTGTTTTTTCCCGCTACGTGAAGCGTATGCGCAAGAGCAAAGAAGGAGAGGAGGTCTATAGCTGGGTAAGGCAGCTCTTGGCCCCTGGCTCCCAGCTCCTGGCTTCCCAAGGCACCTGGCCTCTATTCCACTGTCCTTTCTCTACAGTCAGAGTCCCAGGACCAAGTCTTCCTGCGCTGGGCCAGTGGAGAGACAGCCACCATGCACATCCTTGTGGTCCATGCCATGGTCATCCTGCTGACACTGGGCCCACCCCGAGGTAAGCAGTGCTGGCCAGGGAGGGTCTGCTGGGAAGCCACACTCTCAGGCCCTGCTCGGTGCCACCTGAGAGGTGGCAAGTATCAACCACACTTGTGCTTCACCTCATCAACCTGAGAAGGGTCAGGGGAGTGCGAAAGGGCCGTGGTTCTTCCACACTGCGTCCCCACTGCAAGTGCAGGGTCAGCTATGCTTGACAGCTATGGCCTGGGCTGGGTGAGCACTCTGGCCAGCAGCCTTTCCTTTTTTCCTTCCTGGCTGCTGTGTCTGTTCTACCACCCTGATTACTCCTGAGAGAGCAGGGGAAGGCCAGGACCCCCCTGCTGGGGATCTTGTGGGTGTGGGTGGGCTCTGCCTCAGTGGGGCCCACCAGGCAGTAGTGAAGGTGGCCAGCCACGTGTAGATCCACTGTGTCACCCTTGGGAAGGGGAGGGAAAAGACCAGCCTTACTATCCCACCCTTAACCCTGTGGAGAGGGAGTTTAGAAAGGAGCTGGCTAGGCCAGGCATCTTGTGCTGTGGGCACAAGTTCTCTGGGACAAGGGAATCTCAAGAAGTAGATCCATATCTTAGAGCGTTTTTCTCACCTGTGTGTGTGTGTGGGGGGGGGTGCTATGCTTGCCCCACAAGTGAAGTACACTGATTCATGCCCAGCACTGGGCATTTGGTCATCATCTGCATTTGAGTCTTCCATGCTCCCATGAGGCCTGTTTCTCCCTTTACAAGGAAGATGCCAGCTTTGGGCTTTGGTCTTCCTTGGGGTCAGGGCCCTTGGAGGAGAAGGTTGCTTACCTGTATCTTTCTGGAAGCTGGCGATAGCGAGTTCTATGAGCTGTTGGACATCTGGTTCCCGGAGAAGCAGCCACTGCCCACCGCCTTCCTGGTGGACACATCCGAGGAAGCCCTGCTGCTGCCTGACTGGCTGAAGCTCCGCATGATCCGCTCCGAGGTGCCCCGCCTGGTGGATGCTGGTGCGCACCAGGCTGGGGTTGGGAGAAGGGAAGGGCCTGGTGAATCCAGGCAGTCCCGTGCCTGCTACCCATGAGCCCTTGGGTCTCTGGGAGGCTCCCAGTGCCCACATGACCAGCAGAGGCTCAGATGTGTAGTCATGCCAGGCCCAGCTGCCCTGGCCACGTCAGGTTGGGAGTGCATCCTGGAAAGGAAGTTAGGTGACCAGGGATTGGGAGGGAAGATGGACTATTTTGGGTCTCGGAGTTTGTTCTTGAAGGCTTTGTGGAGTTCAGGCAAGCTGCAGTGGGAAGAGGAGGGTCTAGCAGGGCCCATCAGGCTGGCCCCCAGGCAGGTGAGGGGACCCAAGTGAGTGAGTGGGTTGGTTCAGATGCTTGGGAAGGACACACTCCAGGGAGTCTCCTGCCAACTGTGAACATTCGTGATGTCATCACCGGTACATGAGAGAACCATTGCAGCCCATGTGGCTTGAGAGTAGCATGACCACAGGGACCATAGCACTACTGTGAGCCTTTTGAGTGGCCCCTGCTGACCTGCCTTCCAGGGTAGGGGGTTGAGCGGGGGCTGGGCCCAGATCCCAGGTTGCCTGCTAAATGAGCAGTGTCCACAGCCCTACAGGACTTGGAGCCCCAGCAGCTGCTGCTCTTCGTCCAGTCCTTCGGCATCCCTGTGTCCAGCATGAGCAAACTCCTCCAGTACCTGGACCAGGCAGTGGCCCATGACCCCCAGACCCTGGAGCAGAACATCATGGACAAGAGTGAGCACCCACAATTGGCCTTGTTGATCTGACCAAGCGCCCCAGGGCCCACTAGGCCTATGGGTCCTGGGTGCGGGTCGCTGAGGGGGTCGAGCTGCAGGTGCTGTAGGTGGGGTGTGGAAAGTCCAGGCCTGGTCCCCCTTCCCTCACTGGAGTCCGTTTAGGAATTATCTTGAGGCCCAGGGAAGGGTGGGGTTCCGGATGCTGATACCACCTTGGTGGGGATCCTGTTGCTCAGCTTCCGAAACCTCAGGGAGCTCTCAGGACTCTTGTGGGCACGTGTGAGGCTTCCCCACACAGCTTCCGGGGGGGGGGGGGAAGAAGTGCTTGCCGTCCATGTGCGGCTGTGACCAGCTGCTGTCTTGCAGATTACATGGCCCACCTGGTGGAGGTGCAGCATGAGAGAGGCGCGTCCGGAGGCCAGACCTTCCACTCCCTGCTCACAGCCTCCCTGCCCCCTCGGCGAGGTACCGGCCCCTCCCAGCCCCAGCACCATAGCCCTGGCTTCTGGCCACACAAACCTCTCCGCTGCTTCCTTGGTTGGCACTTGCCTGTACCCAACTTGGGGCCCCTGTTTTAACTCTGTCCTCCCTGTAGACCTGGTCAGGGCTGTGAGTGCATGAAGTGCTGACTCTCTGGGAATGGGAGTCAGCTCTTTCTGGTGATGTCCTTGGGTGGGACTATGCTGGTTCTCAGGGCTGGCCTGCCGCAGCTGGTCAAAGTTTCCTAGCCTGTGGCGATGTCCTTTTATCTAGACAGTACAGAGGCACCGAAACCGAAGAGCAGCCCAGAGCACCCTGCAGGCCAGGGCAGGACTCGGGCAGGGACTCAGGTCCGAGTGCTGGGTCCTGAGGATGATTTGGCCGGCATGTTCCTGCAGGTACTGATGCTGCTGTGATAGGTCCCGCACATGTGTGTCCTCACACATAGTGACTTTACATGCATATCCACCCCCATGTGCGGGCTTACCTGTGGGAGAGGGAGGCATCCTGCTCAGAATCTGCTACTGCTGCCCTTGCACACCCCTCTGTTCAGCCCTCCCATTTTCTACCTGCAGAGGGCAAGATGTGCAGGGCTCCCCCAAAGGCCCAGCACTGGTGCCTGTTCTCATGCAGGCCCTGATGGAGAGCCACTGTAGGCACTTGACGGGCTCCAGGGCCAGCTCCTGGGGGTGTTGGGTCCATTGCTGCTCCGCAGCACAGGTCACAGGAGCTGAGGCCACAAAGGAACAGAGATCTGAGAAGGGGTGCTCCCCCTCCTGATCCCCGCCCTGTCCTTTCAGATATTCCCGCTGAGTCCTGACCCGCGGTGGCAGAGCTCCAGCCCCCGGCCCCTTGCCCTTGCGCTGCAGCAGGCCCTGGGCCAGGAGCTGGCCCGAGTCCGCCAGGGGAACCCTGAGGTGCTGGGCATTACTGTGCGCCTCCTGCAGGCTATGGCCACCCTGCTGGGCTCCCCGCATGGCGGGGCCCTGGCTATGGCCATGCACCGCAGCCACTTCCTGTCCTGCCCGCTGATGCGTCAGCTCTACCAGTACCAGGTGCGTACACTGAGGGAGCAGACGGGGCATGGCTGTAGTATCCCAGGTCAAGAAGGCGAGATCTGACCATCGTTTAGATCTACCCAGAGTCCTACAGTGGCCTTAGTGTAGGGCTTCCTGTGTGGGCTTGCTTTTCTTTCCCAAGTGCAGGAGTCACCTGTGTCAGGGCAGCAGGTAGGAACTCCTCTCCTTACAGGAAGTGACAGACCCATACACCCTGGGCCTGGCCTTGGCTCTGAGGCTTGCGGTGTGTGCCTTGTTTCATGTATGAGTGCACCTTGTTGCTTGCATGCTGTGTACATGTGTGCTTATTTTATTCCCCAAAGCATACAGAAGTAAGTGGCTAGCCTGGCAGGATTATGCCTGTAATTCTGCCTACTTGGGAAGCTGACACAGTGGGGTTGCAAGCTCATGGACAGCCTGGGCAATGTGGCAAGATGTTACCTCAAAGTAAAAAAAAAAAAAATTATAAAAAGAGGGGCCAGGGACGTAGTTCACTTGTCCCCAGGGTCAATCCCCACTACTGAAAATAAAAAAGTAAGTTGTCAGCAGAACAGCTCAGACTTAAAGGCCTTGCCAGGCTGTCCTGGAACGCATTATTGTGAGGGCAGGTGGAAAGATGTTGGGCCGCTGCAGAGACCTGTTCCAGCCATGTGGCCGCTTCTCTCTCTGCTCACCTACCGTGCAGGGCTGTTGCTGTCCATGGCCAGCATAGCCCATGTGTTCCTTGTTGTCTCTGCAGCGCTGTGTACCCCAGGACACTGGTTTCTCCTCTCTCTTCCTCAAAGTGCTGATGCAGACCCTGCAGTGGTTGGACAGCCCTGCCGTGGAGGAGGGGCCTCTGCAGGCCCAGCTCAAGCTGTTTGCCACTCAGTACTCCGCAAGACGCAGGATCAGTGATGGTGAGAGCGGTGATTGCATGCAGCAAGGCCAAGTGATTGGGGGAGATCTGGGGTGCAGCAGGAAGGACAGGCCTGTGTGGACAGAAGGACATCTGCAAGGCACTAAAAGGATAGGGCAAAGCTCATGGTGGAAGGTCACACTGGCTCTCCCACAGTGCGCAGCGGGCTCCTGCACCTGGCCGAGGCCCTGGGCTTTCATCATGACCTGGAGGTGGTCAACTCCACTGTGAGGGCCGTCATTGCCACCCTGAAGTCTGGGGAGAGGTGCAGCGTGGAGCCAGAGCTCATCAGCAAAGGTAACCATCTGCCAGGCTCAGGCCCTAGGCTGTGGCCACTCTATCTAGGGACAAGCAATGACCACTCAGTGCCCACAGATGTCCCCTCCCAGGTGTCTTCATGGGACCTCTTGAGAACAGACATATCCCTGTTGTGAGAAACATCCCCTCAGCCCGGCCCATCCTGCACACACTCAGCCATGTCTGTCCTTGGCTGCCACCTAGTCAGTGGTCTCCAGCCCAGGGTGACATGGGACATCCTCTGTCCCTCACACAGTCCTCCAGGGCCTGATTGAGGTGCGGTCCCCCCACTTGGAGGAGTTGCTGACAGCACTCTTCTCGGCCACCACGGATGCTGCATGCACGAGCCCAGCCTCCAGGCCCATCGTGGTGGTGAGCTCCCTGCTTCTGCAGGAGAAGGAAGAGCCCCCCGCCCCGGGGAAGCAGGATGGAGATGGTGTCAGGTGAGCAGGAACGGAGGATGCCCACGGGGTTGACCCTGGCAGGTCCTTCCCTGACTCTCTCCCTGCAGTCTAGAGGCTGTGCGGCTGGGACCCTCGTCGGGGCTGCTGGTGGACTGGCTGGAGATGCTGGATCCCGAAGTGGTCAGCAACTGCCCCGATCTGCAGCGACGACTGCTCTTCTCAAGGAGGAAGGTGACAGGGACCAGTCCAAGGGCAGAGGGTGTTCTGGGGTTCCTCACCTGCCTGAGGATGGCATTGGTATGGGATGATGCCCATGGGGCCCCTATAGAAGGGAATGGTCAGTCCATGTGGGTGGGGTGGGACTGCCTTGCTAGGCTGAGGACCAGTGGGCCTGGGGCTGCCCAAGGAGAGAGGAGGACCTGTGGCAGCAGAAGGGGGACAGGCACAGGACTTCCCAGTGGTGGGGACAGCATCCTCCAAGCCTGACAAGGCCTGGGGCACCTCCATCCAATGCACTGTGGGCAGGAGAGGTGAGATAGTGGGCAGTCGGATGGCTGGTATTAGTGGGACCAGTGGCTGTATGAAGTGTGCCACAGTGAGTGCTGTAGCCAGCAGGCTCCTGGGGCAGGGGCAGCCATCTCTGTCGGGTCGTTCTGCCTGGTCTCCCCACCATGCCAATGGCTGACTCACTTCCACCCCTTCCTGGGCTGCCCATCACCCCCATCCTGGCTTCAGGGTACAGGTTAGGCTCGGCTGCTTCCAAGCCTTGAGTCCTACTGGAATTGGCCTTGAGCATTTACTTCACGGGTGGCAGTCAGGATGTCATCAGCAGACCTGGCTCAGCAAGGCCAGTTAGTTCCTCAGCCCAGTTGGGATCATCTTAGCTTCTCTCATTTCCCAGGGCAAAGGTCACACGGGTGTCCAGGTACCATCTTTCCGCCCCTATCTCCTGGCCCTCCTCACACACCAGTCCAGCTGGGCCACACTGCACCAGTGCATCCACGTCCTGCTGGGCCAGAGCCGGGAGCAGAGGTGAGGTCCCCTTTCCCGGGCTTTGCACAGTGGTTACAGGGCTGTGTCCCCATGCTGGTAACTATCAGCGCTATTTGGACAGCTGTATCTGCCGCTTGTCTGTTGCTTCTGGTAGATGTGTGTAAATGGCCTCAGCACTGGGGTCACAGGGCATCTGACATTCACAGGTGCTGGGTCCCTGCACCCTCATTCCAGAGCAGCACTTCCTCTGGGGTCCAGTGTGCCCATACTAGCCTGGGCCACCACACTCACCCCCTGCAGGGCATGAGCGCCCTCACCAAGAGGGCAGACAGCCTGTCTCTCTGGCTGTTATTCTTGAACCGTGGTCTGTCAGTCTGAAGAATTCAGTGACTGTCCGTGCTGTGTTGCAGGTGCCAGAAGGGATGTACCCAAGGTGTGGCACTGCACTGTGCCAAGACCCATCCTGTGCAGCCATTCCTGGATCTGACAAGTGCACAGGGTGGACAGGGCCAATGCAAGCGTTCGCTCCGCAGTGGGAGTTAGGCAGCCAGCACGTGGGCACAGGCGTGGATTAAGCAGGCCCACATTCTCTGTCAATGGGTCCATGGCCAGGGTCCCTTTGGAAGCTGTGGGCTTCTCCCCAGGAGCCTCCATGCTCCCTGGCCTCAGGTGGAATCCCTGGTTCCTCCCAGGTTTGACCCCTCTGCCTCCCTGGACTTCCTCTGGGCCTGCATTCATGTTCCACGGATCTGGCAGGGAAGGGACCAGCGTACCCCACAGGCAAGTCTTGATAGGATTGGGGGTGGCCCAGCCCTATCGGGTGACATGTGCAGGAGCTAACTGGTGGGCTTCTATCACAGAAGCGGCGGGAAGAGCTGGTGCTCCGCGTCCAGGCTACAGAGCTCATCAGCCTGGTAGAGCTGATCCTGGCCGAGGCGGAGACCAGGAGCCAGGATGGGGACGCAGCCACCTGCACCCTCATTCAGGCCCGGCTGCCCTTGCTGCTTAGCTGCTGCCGTGGCAATGATGAGAATGTCAGAAAAGTGACAGAGTACCTGACCGGCTCCATCCAGCAGTGGGGGGACAGGTACTCGGGGCCCTCACATCTCCTTGCCTGTTTTTCTCATGTTGTGAGAGTGCCCTCACTTGGGAGCCAGTCAAGGCTCAGGCTCCGTTTGTATAGAATGCCTGGCCCCCAAGCCATTCTGGCGCCATCGGTATGCCCAGCCCCTGCGCCTTCCAGGCTCTTGTTAGCCCAGCCAGCCTCTGCCCCATCCATCTAGCCCTGTCTACTCTGTTGCAGCGTCCTGGGCAGGCGGTGCCGGGACCTGCTTCTGCAGCTCTACCTGCAGCGGCCGGAGCTCCGGGTGTCGGTGCCAGAGGTCCTCTTGCTCAGTGAGGGGGCCACCGGCAGCAGTGTCTGCAAGGTGAGATGGTGCTTCCTGCCCACAGCCTGGTAGAATGGCCATGGACAGGGTGGTGGGTGGAGGCTGTCAGCCTAGCACACCAGCTTCCCCAGAAAGCCTGACCCATGAGGAATCCTGAGTCCTTGAGTGGAATCCCAGACTGGGAAGTGGGTAGTGGCCCTGCTTCCCTTCCTCATCTGAGCTCCATGAAGCTGGTGCTTCATGGAGCACCTCCTTGCTGGGACATGGTGTCCGTCTGCTCCTTGCCTGTTTTCCTCAGGCGTGGCTGACCGGAGGTTGGTTGTACACGTGTGTGGCGTGTGACATGTGAACTATGAGCCTATCATTCAGATGGGGCAGTGCCATCACCACAGACACGTCCTTGCGCCCTTCCTCTGTCCCTTCCCACCTGTACAGATGCATTCTCGTGTCTCAAGTCGTTTTGAGTGCTCTTGGGTGTTGGCATTCTCTGGCATAAGTCCAAGATGCCCTATGTGGTGTGTACACAGTCTGTTTTTTCCCATCACCAAATGGTGTCTGTCACAGACAGAGCCCTGCTGAGGGCTGTTTGGGGTTTTTCCACTTGGGGCTGTGAGGGCCTCTAGCAGGTCCCTGGAAGGCTCCTCTGCCCCTGCCTTACATCTCCCCTCCTCCCAGCTGGATGGGCTCATTCACCGTTTCATCACCCTCCTCGCCGACACCAGTGACTCCCGGTCCTCTGAGAGCCGAGTAGCAGATGCCAACATGGCCTGCCGGAAGCTGGCTGTGGCCCACCCCATCCTGCTGCTCAGGTACTGTGGCCCATCCACATGAATGAAGCCCAAGAGGGAGGCGCCTGGGGTATGACCATGCCCAGGGCGGTTCCACAGGCAGAGCACAGCACTTGGCCTACACACTTCCAAGCCAGGGCAGGTCCTCGGTCAGTGTTCAGTGTCCAGCCCTGCTATGACACGAGTTCCAGAAGTGAGTTCTGGCAGACCTGTGGCTAGAAGCTGGTGCTTAGCGACCATGAGCCCTGGCTGGCTACCATAGCTGCCACAGGAGCCCCAAGCCTGTGGCAAAGTCTCAGAAGGAACCAGGTGGACCCCAGGAAAGCAGATCAGGCAGACCTCCCCTAACAGACCTTGAGCCTGCTGGCTGCTGTAGGCCCAGGCACCCAGCAGACCTGGTCCCTGGGGCTGGTGCAAGACCAGACCCTTCTGCTCAAAGCTGCTCCCCAGACAGGGTCACCCGGAGCCTGTAGGACACAGATCTGGGCCTTGTGGGTAGTGACCTTGGTACACTGCCTCGGGGTGAGGGGCGAGCCCAAGAAGGGGAAGGTGGTGTGTGTAGTCTCCAGGGGCGTGGGTTGGAATGTGGGGTCTCTGGTTGGGGCCATTGAGACTCCTGCCCAGAAGTGACTTCGGAGCTGTCTGCCTACAGGCACCTGCCCATGATGGCGGCGCTGCTGCATGGCCGCACACACCTCAACTTCCAGGAGTTCCGGCAGCAAGGCCACCTGACCTTCTTCCTGCACGTGCTGGGCCTTTTAGGGCTACTGCAGCCACACGTGTTCCAGAGCACACACCAGGGGGCGCTGTGGGACTGTCTGCGCTCCTTTGTGCGCCTGCTCCTGGTGGGTCCTGACATCCTCTAATCAGTCCTCTGGGCTCCTCTCTGCCCTGCTCCCACGGTCTGGGGCAGGCCCCAGCTTGTAAACCAGAGCCTGTGGGACCCCGTCATGCTCAGGAGAGCCAAGGCCTGGCCGCCCATTCAGTGCCTTTTGCCTCTTCAGTGCCCTGGGGATCAGCTCGTACCCTGAGAGGCACTAAAGCTTTTCATAGGCCTGGGTGACCCCAAGTTTTCAAGTGCCCATTAGTGCTGAGCTTGCTGTCATTGCTCAGCTTGCTGCATGTTTGCCACTTTGTCACATACCCCAGTGGGGTACCTGCATCTTTGTGCAGTGACCGGCCTACCACCTTCAGATCCATTGCATGCCATGTGGTCCAGGTCAGCAGGGTGGCTGTGTCTGCGGGGCAGGGGAAGCAGTGTAGCAGGAGGGCCACAGGGCTCTGAGCACTCTGGGTCTCTGCAGAACTACCGGAAGTCCTCCCGCCACCTGGCCCCCTTCATCAGCAAGTTTGTGCAGTTCATCCACAAGTACCTCACCTGCAGCGCCCCCGCGGCTGTCTCCTTCCTGCAGAAGCATGCAGATCCTCTCCAGTGAGTGCCACACTCCCAGGAGGCACGTTGGGCCAGGGAGATGGTGGCGGCGGATATGTCTGGGACGCCTGGAGTGTGACAGTGAAGGGCTACTAGATGGCAGCTGGTGCTGTGCTCAGCACCTTGCAGCTCTCTGCCTCAGTCCCCACCTGCTTCGCTTCCTGGGGTCCTGCCCTCATTATCTGTGGGGTCTCCCTACCCTCCCTGTCCCCCAGCCCCACTGGCCAGTGTCTCCCCCAGGTAAAAGCCAGCTTTCTCTCCCCCAGCGACCTTTCCTCTGACAACAGTGACCTGGTGATGCTGAAGTCCCTCCTTGCAGGGCTCAGCCTTCCCAACCGGGATGGCAGAGCAGACGGCAGCCTGGATGAGGAGGGTGAAGGTGAGTGGGCTGGGAGAAGGTCCTGTTGGGTTTGGTTGCTCCCTGCAGTATGGATGGTCCTCAGCCACCCTAGGTGTCCCAATAGGGATGTAGTGACCCCTGGTACCTCACTTGTTTTACGTGGCTGGTGCCGTGGCTACACTGATGGAGCAACACACCTGTCCTGGGCACCTTGCCAGATCCCACTGCCCTTCGGGAAGCTTCCCCTAGCTGCGCTGGACAGGGCTTGTCCTTGGCTGTCCCTCACACCTATGGCAGTGCTGTTCTGTGCTGTCGTGGTGCCCAGATGGTGGTGGATGGGGATGGGCAGCATAAGGGAGCAGGAAGAGCCGCATCTCCAGAGATGGCACCTAGCAGCCCATGGCCCAGCCACTCTCACGGAGGACCTGCTGCAGACTGGGTACCTTGTTCAACCCGGCATGCTCCTGGAGGGGAACCTCGTTCCCATGGTGCTCCTGGGTGAGGCTGGCCTCAGTGTGCCCCTGCAGCACTGACAGATTGACTCTTCCAGATGAGCACTCAGCCAATTCCCTGCCGCTGGTCAGCGTCTCCCTGTCCACCCCGCTGACCGCAGCTGACATGGCCCCGCACATGAAGAGGCTGTCCCGGGGCCAGACTGTTGAAGGTGAGTGGAGCTGGCTCCCCTGTGCTGCCCAGGCTGGTGTCCTAAGCGCCTCAGGGGCTTACTCTTCATGCGGGCGCTCAGCTTGTAAGTTTACCTGGGATGTGAGGCTCCAGACAGACTTCTGGGAGCCCCAAAGTGTCAGGGAGGAGTCCAAAGTCCAGGAAGGAGGCCTGATAGGCAGACTGAGATGATGTGTGTGTGCTGGGACATTGGGTCCCACTCAGAGCCCTGGGTGTGGCGTAGCCTGGTGGACTTTCCTGGACACCAGCACATGGGAGCCAGATGGCTATGATGGTGCTGCCAGGGAGGGCAGCTGCAGAGCATGGCACGCATACCTCCCTGGTCTCTAGGGGTGCACCTGGGAGCGCTTCCTTGGGCCTCAAGGTGCTTGGGTTGCTCAGGGTGAGTGGGGACCAGTAGAAGGTCTTCCTTGGCCTCATGGTCCCTCTCTGCAGCCTGGCCCTGCCCTCTGTGTTCCTCTTAGACCTGCTGGAGGCCCTGAGTGACATAGACGAGATGTCCCGGCGGAGACCTGAGATCCTGGGCTTTTTCTCTGTGAGTGGCCCAAGGCAGGGCTGGATGGAGCCTGGGTAGAGGCCTTGGGAGGAAACTGTGCCCCACTCTCTGCTGCTGCTTGAGCCCCTGGTGGCCAGGCTGGACCTGCCACCTTGTGGGGGTAACCATTGCAGGGGTGAGGGGTAAGTCCTTAGCCGGGCCGTCCCGTAACTGCGCCTAACCCCTGACAGACCAACCTGCAGCGGCTGATGAGCTCGGCCGAGGAGTCCTGCCGCAACCTGGCCTTCAGCCTGGCGCTGCGCTCCATCCAGAACAACCCCAGGTGAGCCTGCTGTGCCCCCTGGCACTGCTGCAGAGTGAGCTGCCACCAAGGGTACCATGGGCAGGACCCACTCTGTATATCTCTCACAGCATTGCAGCTGACTTCCTGCCCACCTTCATGTACTGCCTGGGCAGCCGTGACTTTGAGGTGGTACAGACAGCCCTCAGGAACCTGCCTGAGTACACACTGCTCTGCCAAGGTGAGCCTTGCCCATGCCCACCTGGAAGCCCCCGCCCTTCCCCTGCCCTCGCTGCCTGACCATCTCCCCACAGAGCACGCGGCTGTGTTGCTGCATCGAGCCTTCCTGGTGGGCATGTACGGCCAGATGGACACCAGCGCCCAGATCTCCGAGGCCCTGAAGATCCTGCACATGGAGGCCGTGATGTGATCTGTGATAGCAAACTACCCTTGACCTCAGTGCCACGATGGTCTCATCAGAAGGTCCCCATGGATGGGCAGGGCTGGGAGCAGCTCTCCTGGAGTCGCAGCTGGCACCGCCGTCCAAGGCCAGCCCACCTTCTGATTAGGGCCCTGGTGCAGAGCCATGTGGGGCACAGCCCAGTGTGAGGGCCGCTGGCATCCAGGGAGGCCGCCAGAGCTGGCCTCCAATGAAACATTCTGAATCCCCTAGTGCTGATGTGTAGTTTTCTGTGTTGCCCTGGCTGGTGCCAACCTGGGCCCTGCCCATGACTCTCTGTGACCAAGACACCAGAAAGTTGAGTGGGGTCCTGGAAGGGAGAGACCAAGCGTGGAACACAGGCCTCTCCCCATGGACCAGCCCGCTCCCCAGGGTCCACACCACTACTTCCTGTGGCGTGACTCCAGCCCTGCCTGGTCCTGACATCTGTGCCCATGGGATCAGGCTGGGCAGGCCACAACAAGGCACAGGGCTACATAGGGGCTGGGCAGGCAGAACAGTCCCTTCTTCATCCCTAAAGGACAGGTCTGAGATCCTTAAGATCCTCACCTATCAGCTCTGGCTAGGACCTGTCTCTGGAGCAACCCAGGTGGCCAGTGAGCCTGGCGTGACACCCTTCAGTCTCAGCTGGGAGCCCAGCAGTTCTGCTGGAGGGAGGGGAGGCAGCAACTCTGGGCACCTGGCAGGCAGGGTTGGGCTGGGGATATGTTGGACACTGCTTAGCCTTGTTCCCCTTGCCCTCCCAGGTGCACATGGCCGTGCCCCCTTATCCTGAAGTTACAGTGGGGTGTCTCTCCCAGTTAGGGTCGAAGCCACCTGTGCTTTCCATCCTCACGGCAATGTAGAGGGGCAAGCCCAGGCCGAGGCTGCATTGGCACTAATGACACCTTCAGGCAGGGTCCACCCTGGCTGCCCTGCTCTTGCTCAGCTGTGCTATCAGAGGCCACCAGGGGGCACCGTGGCTAAAATAACCAGCCCAGGCCTTCCCTAAACCCTGCCTGACCTCACGCCTGGGTGCTGGAAATGCCATGGTCTCTGAAGATGATCTCAAGAGTGGCAGCAGCTGGAGCCTGCAGGCTTTTAACTGCAACCCTGCCCTGGCCAAGCTGCTCACATTCCCACCTCTGAGCCCCCTCCTGCCTGCCCTCTTACACAGCCTGAAGATCTGCCTGAGAAAGGCCCCTGGGGGGTAGGGGTTGCTCTGGAAGTGACTGAGGCCCAGGTTGGCTGGGGAGTGAGGAGTAGAGCTGCCCACAGGTGGCTGGAGGCCCCAAATGGCCTCCACCCTAGTGCTCAGGGCTTCTGTGCCCTGGAGCTGGCTTTGGCACCTGCCCTGGTGCAGAACTGAGCTTCGTCTGAAGGTGGGGACAGCGGTGACACCACTCCCACATGGCCAGGGAGCACTGGGTATGGGGCAGCACAGCTGGTCCACTCCCCATGGTCTGGCCTTCCTGGCCTCTGAGCATAGCTGGCCACATCTGGTGTGTTCAGTCCTGGTCTCACTGTCACTGCTTCCTGGACACTCCTGTTTTCATCCTCCGTGACCAGCCATTCCTCACATGGTTCCATGAAGCCCCAGGACCCCTTGCTGGGCACTTCAGCTGCCTTGGCCTCCATACTCCAGTGATTTGCAGGCTTGGTCAGTGCATTCCCATGGCACAAAGAAGACCAGTAACAGGACTTCCCATACAACAGGGCAGGGAGCTGCCTATTCCCAGCCCATGCTGCACAAGGCAGCTTCCCACCCTGCTGGTGGCCCCAACTCTGGCTGCATGGCTGTCACATCTGAGCACCCTTGCCCTCTGTCACCCAGCACAGTCCTAAGCACATCTGCTTGTTCTCATGTGCTGCCCCCTCACCCAACAAGCTGAGCTGCCTGGCTGGTGGGTGGTACCTGACACCCTGAAGTTTACAAGGGTGGTGGGATGCAGTAATGGGGAAGGGATGAGGCTGGAGCCCGTGTAGCTCCTAACCCCACTGGTCTCGGGGAGGGCAGGTGCTAGGATCCTGGGGCTCCTCCTCTCTGGGCCTCACCTCTCCCATGACCCTGTTTGTGTAGCAGGGAAGGGGCAGGGGCTGGGGATGCCAAGCTTTGCAGCTTGGCTGGCTTGAAGTAGGTGTATAGGGGTGTTTGCAGTTTCCTGTGCTGGACACAAGCCTTTAGCAACCACTGTCTCATGTACACAGAGAAACTGATTCAGGAAGGTAGCAGTCTATGTCACTAGCCAGAGAAGGGCAGGACTGTCTGTAGAGGGATAATGAACCCACCATGGCAAGACTGCCCCAGCCAGGCCCAGCACTTGGTAGTAGGGGCTGCTGAAGCCCCATGCTGGGGCTCATAAGGCCAGGGAGGCACTGCACGACACCACCCCACCAAGTCCTGTGGTATGGGCATGGTGACAGTGTCTGGAGAGCCTGTGTGCTCCTCCGTGTCCTTATTTGCCTGGCCCCAAGACAAGCATGGCTTGGCGTGGAGTGTGGGGGCCACCCTTTCCCCACCCAGGCTGCAGCCTAATTGCCAGCTGCCTCCCTAGGCCTGAATCTGGGGCCTTTGTTGCACAGACCAAAGTAGGGCTCTAGGGCAGCCCCAAATACACCCAGGTGCCACCCAGTCCCACTGCTGCAGCTCAGCACCCCAGCCATGTTGCCTCTGAAACCCAAACCCTGTCCTTTCTCCCGCAGCACCTCCAGGAAAGCTTTCTGCAGGCCTCTGACCCGCCCTCTCCCTGGGCCCGGGTTGTCTCATCACTCAGGTGTGCCGCGCTGGCAAGGGCTCTGCCACAGCCTGTTGGTGGTCTCCCTGCCACCTCAGGCCTGGAACTGTGGCCCTTGATATGGAGAGGGAACAAGGCTGGTAGGCATGAGCCTGAAGGCATGCACATCTCCAGTCCTCCAGCCTCAGTTTACCCCCATGTGAGGGGCTGCACTCCCAATCTGCCCCAGTGTGGGAACTGAGATGCCTGGCCCACCCCATGGGCCAATAGCAGGGCCCAGGAACTTGGCCCCAGTATGGTGTCCAGAGCCGAGGTGTAGCACCTGGTACTCACCAGGGCGAGTTGTCGGCAGCTCCCAAGGGTGGTCAGTGTGGCCCCAGCACTGAGGAGCTACAGGTGGCCATGCTCTGGGTCATCCAGCCTGGCCAGGGCCTACAGCTTGTGCTGAGCTAGTCCAAGTGGGGAGACCCAGCCCTGTGGGACAAGCCCTTGATGGACTTGGACTCCTCAATGAGGGCTGGCAGGGTTAGGCTGCAAGAGCAGAAGTGTGGCAGCAGCTTGGTGCTGCGGGGAGCAAGTGCACGGTGGGAGGGGGCGCCGAGTCTTAGAGCAGGTGTTCTTGAGCGCCCCTGTCTGACTCCCCCAGCCTCGGTC
Organism: Dolichotis patagonum; assembly: GCA_004027295.1. Lineage (NCBI taxonomy): Eukaryota > Metazoa > Chordata > Mammalia > Rodentia > Caviidae > Dolichotis > Dolichotis patagonum. Next base: position 37,702 of record PVJX010004289.1, read on the forward strand.
CACTGCCTCCCCCCCACCCCCCGGGGAGGTGCTTTGTGACCTCTGATATGGAACATGAAGGCCGGGATCCATGCACAGAGCTCCCTGCCCAGGAGACAGTAGAGCCCTGCAGGTGGGGGCACTCAGGGTCCTGAGAGCAGCCCCCTCCCGCCCCCTCTCCTGGGGGCAGGGTCACAGGGGAGGTTCCAACCCTGCCCCTCCATGGCCTCAGGCCCTGCCAAGCTCCTCTGTGGGGGTGCTTGAGGTGGGACCAAGTGAGGCACTGCGTCACCTTGGTGACCAGCACCCCAAGGGCTTGGCTTTCACTTTCAGCCCTGGTGGGCATTAACTACCCCACCTTCCCCATAGAGGTCTCCTTGCGCCCTTGAGACTGGTGGGTCAGATGAAGGCAGGTGGCTGGCTGTGCCCAAGGTCACCTCCCAGGTGGGCCATTTCAGGTGTCCCCATGGGGCCACGTGTGACTTTAGGCCTAGGACTTAAGCCCTTTTCTCTTGGGAGGTGACCATTCAGCAAGCCCTGGGGAAGACAAGCTGGCCAAACCTGAAGTCCTAGTTTTCTCTCCAAGTCCCTCACTGGTACAAACCCCAAAGGACATCCTGTCAGTATCAGGCCCAGCCAGACTCACAGGACCCCAGATGCTGGATCCCAAAAGGCTAATACTGGGCACTGGAAGTGTCACCTCTGCATAGGGAGTACGAGCAGACATTAGAAGACAGGCATAACGAGGGGCTCTTGAGGGATGAGTAGGAGTTCTCCATCTAGGTCCTTCAACTCACTGGCCTGCCGTTGGGGTCACAGGGCTCTGGTTGGCCATCACCTGGGTGGTGGGCAGTGAGCCTATAACCCTGACTTTTCTGCCTGGTTCCTGCCTAGAGTTGGGCCTGGAGAGGACTGGGGTGGGCCAGGCCTGCCAGAGAGAGGGCACAGAGGGTAACAGGTAGGGTCAGGCCAGGGAGGAGAGAGAGAGAGGGCTCCTAAGTGGAAGCTCCCTTGGTAACGTTTGGTCCTGGCCACACACAGAGGGCGGATCAGTGGACTCGTAGAGCCCAGGCCCACTGACCACCACTTCTCTGTCTCCTGCTGCTCCCCCATGCAGACCCTGGGGCTGTGTCCTTCAGCCCCTTGGCCTCTGGGCAGCCCAGCAGGGGTGCAGGAGCCCCCAGAGCACAGATTGCAAAACATGTGTTTTGAGCTGAGGGACAGCCAGTGAGAGCTGGGCTACTGAAGGACAAGTCACGGGGCGGTGGCCTGCTCACTCCTCCCTGCCTGTGGCCTCAGACACCACTCCCCAAGCCCATTTCCACATCTGTACAGTAGGCATCAGAATCATGCTGGAGCCTCGTGTGCTCTCTCGTGACTGAACAGAGAGGTACTATGATCTGGCCGAGGACACACAGCAATCGGAGCAGGCTGGGTTGACCGCCTCCCTGGGCCTGCCTTCTCTGTTTGCCAGAGCATGGAGGGCCAGCCCCATTACAAGGGTTCCTATAGATGGTGTGAGGAGGATTAATAATGTATTTATAACACATCGTCGTGGTAGCCGAAAATGATCTATAAATGTGCGGTAAATGTTTTATAATGTTTTTGTAACCCGTTATAAATGATAAATGGCAGACTATAGATGCCGGATCAAATATTTATAACGCATTGTGCGCGATGCCGGGCTGCTACAGTTCAGGAAAGCCATTAATAATAAAGTGGATGGAAATGTAAAAGTTACGGACGTGCCCAGCAAAGCCATTTATAATGAAATGTAAAATTTGGCTGGTGGAAGCACCCGCGGCCGCGTCCACAGCCTGGCCAGCGTCTCCTGGAGGCCGGGAGGAGCAGTCGTGAATTATTTGTAAGGCGCGGACGAGAAGGCACGCTGCCACTGCGTGCTGTAGAAATAACACTATTAATATTCCCACAGTGCATGCATTATGCATGCAGCCTAATTAATTAATGGACAGCCCTTAAAATGGGGTGTCAGCTCCTGGCTCCCTTTCCTGCATAGGACCGAAGGGACATTTCGATGCCCAGGACCCTTGAGTGGGCTGTTCGCTGCCCTGTGGCCTTAGGGACATCCCTTGGATGCTCCTCAGTGAGGCCACCATGCACTGCGGCCCAGTGATGGGAACTGCCCCCTGGGGGAGATACCTGCTCAGTAAGAAGTAAAGGCTCCACCAGGTGTGGTGACTCACACCTGGAGTCCCAAGACTTGGGAGGCTGAGGCAGGAGGATTGATGTGAATTCAAGGCCAGTCTGGGCTACATAGCAAGACTCTTGTCTTTAAAAAAAAATGAAAGAAAAATAAAGATTCTGAGAAATCTTGCAGGAAACACAACTGATCATACCTTCTGTCCCACCATCCTGGTCTGTCCCCCTGCTGTGGCTTGTCAGCCTCCTAAAAGCCTGCTATGGGGGTTGACGTTTCCAGCGGGAAAAGCTCCATGAGCCTCGCCCACCCCAAAGGCACTGCCCCCTCCTGCACCCCCTCCCGGGAGCCCTGGAACTAGGCAGCCTCCATGAGTTAAGTGAAAGCCAAGTGGGGCTGGCCTTTGGAGGGATGAGCAATGCTTCTGGCCCTGTCCTTCCTGGGGGCCAGCTCATCCTCATCCCAGTGGGCTGAGACCCTCTTCTTCCCAGGGAAGCCCTTCAAGCTCAGCCAACACAAGTGAAGCAGGAAGTAGGGAACCAGAGGCTGTCAGCTCTGGAAATCCAGTTCTGGACCAGGCCAGTGCTCATGCTGGCCTGCCCCTAGCCTCTCCCCTCATTGGCTAGCCCTCTTGCGAGTCTCAGGTTCTGTGGCCGGAACACATGGGGGTGGGGTGGGGGTGGGGATAGGGTGGGGGTGGGGGTGGGGTGGGGTTGGGGATGGGGGTAAGGAGGCCAGGTGGCAGGGTATGCTGTCACCAGCCCACACCCCCAGTGACAGCTGAGCAATCAGGCCCAGCCATCAGAAGAAAGTCCAGAACCATGTCCCTGACACTGTCCCCTACCCTGTCATAGCCCTCTGTGCAGGAACTGAGTCACTCAGCATATGCTCCCTGAGGACCTACTGTGTTCTGGGGATGCAGCCCCACTTCCGTTTGAGCATACCAGATGGTGATTGGAGAGAAGGGGTAAGAAGTTGGGGGTGGCAGGGACAGGCCTCAGGTGATGCTCGAAGCAGTATGAAGTCAGGTTAGGGGACATCTGAGGACGGATTTCCAGGTGAGAAAGCAGCATGTGTGAAGTTCCTGCAGCAGGGCCTGGGGAAGGGGCAGGTGGGAAGGCCTTGCTCCACTCCTGAGGGACGTGGAGCTGCGGCTTGGGTTGAGAGTATGTGTGGGGCCTGGGAGCAGGTCAGGGTCACCCTCGAAGGTCCCGGGGACATCTGGGCCAGAGAGGACAGTGACTGGGCCAGGGGTGGCTAAGGAGGTGGTGTGTGCAGTGGCTGACTCCCAACTGTAGGGAAACAGGGTGGCAAGAGCCCGGGGATGGGGGTGGAGGCCTGCAGCTTGCAGGATCATGCGGGAGTGTGGGGACTGGGAGTTTAGAGTTCAGTTTGTGGACACTGGACCTGAGGTCCCCAGAGCCACCAGGGAGGAGCTGGACACAAGAGTCCATGCGGGAGTGGTGGGGGATGGGTACATGGGGCAGGTTGCAGTATGAATTCAGTGTTACAGGGTGCAGAGATGAACAGGACATCAGGACAGGGCAGGAGGTGCTTCTGGCAGGGTCATGGGAGGGGTTAACCTTGGTCTGGGGCTGTGGGACAGCAGAGATGACAACAAGCAGCTGTTCTGGGCGTCTGGTGCAACGAGTCCTGTCCTGTCCCGTGGGAGACACTGCCTGTCTGTGAGCAAGGAACTGAGGAAGAAGAAATCAGGCTCAGTGACAGGGACAGACTCAGTGCCCAGCAATAGGTAGAGCCCATAGCCATGCAAGGACAGGGGCATAGGTTAGGCGACCCCACCTGGGGTCTTGGCTCTGCGTGAGGGAGGTGGGTGTTGGCAGGGCACTTTCATATGGCACAACTGCCCAGCACAGGCCAACAGCAGAGGACAAAACTCCCCAAAAGCCTACCTGAAAAGGACCTGGAACAGAGATGCAGTCTGGGAGTGCGCCTCCAGGGGACACTGTGCAGACGCAGGTCTCTCGGCTCCCAGCCAGTCATGGGGGACAAGGACCTCCTGAGGGACACCATCAGTGGGATGGGAGTAACAGTGTGGGGTCAGCCTCCTCTCCCAAATATCCTTGTCCAGACAGTGGGGGCCCAATGGACAGTTGTAGATGTTTCGGACTGCACAGGTCCAGAGATAGCTCCTGAGACAGTCACACGAGTGCCACCTGCACAGGGCACGACATTCAGACTGTGGGCCCCCCCTTGAGGTCCTCTCACAGCTCCTAGGCTGCCAGAGAACCCCATTCTGCACAGGTGGACGTGGCCTGCCCTTCCTCCGGCCCCTACAGCCTCACCTGTGAACAGGGAGGTCACCAACCAGGTGGCAGCAAAGTGTGGGTGCTCAGGGGCCCGAAGGGCACGGGACATCAGGGTGGATGGTGCTATGCTGGGCGAGGATGTGGGCAGGAAGATGTCACTTGGTTTTACACTGATGTCCCTGTGAGGCATACTGAGCAGGGCAGTGCAAGCCTTGCTTTCTTCCTTTGGTGGTGTCTGAATTTTCTACAGTAAATAACTATTTTGTTCATGGGAAAAATCTTATCATTAGTCTCGGCAGTCTCTGGGTGTCTCCATGTTTCTCTCCATCTCTCTTGTTTATTTCTGTCTCGGTCTGTGTCTGTCTCTCTTTCTGTCTCTCTCACTCTCTGTGTCTGTCTCCATCTCTGTGTCTACTCTGCTGGCTGAATCATCAAACTCTCTAAATGGCCTGAGATCTAGAGCCCCCTCCCTGTCCCTGGACCCTGTCCAGTTCACACAGCTCTTCCCTGTTCCTCATCCTGGCTTCAGGTGTGAGCATAGTATGCTGTATTTATTAAGCACCTACTGTGTGCTGGCCATGGGGAACCCTGGAGGGGAGAGCTGTGATCTCCCTGAGACAAGGGCTCTGAGGCTGGCTGGGGTCAGGACATTCACACAGGAAAGCATTGGGTACCAGGCACTTTCCCTGACATCAGGTTACTCCTTGTGTGGGGCCACCCGGGCTATTTAACCCTGATGGAGGGCTGTCACTGGGCTCTGGGGCCAGGTGTTGGCCTGGTAGAGGATGGTTGGAGTAAAGACTTCTCAGGGAGTCTGGGCCAGAATCATAGCCAGTGCTAGGAACTAAGTGCAGCCTGGGCCCCCTGGTGATGGCTGGGGGATGTGGCTGCCACGGCTGCCCTGCACAAAGTCCATCCCCAGCTCCACCTCTGCCCTGGGTGCTTCTGGAGGCTCCATGTCTAACAGTGGAGGCTCGGAGGAGGCTCAGTGTCTGACCATGAAAGTGCCGGGGGCAGAATCACAAAGGGGTGTGGGGTTAGGTCAATGTCAGATGGGGGTGTGGGTCCAAGGAGGAGCAGAGTAGACCAGAAAGCCTTCAGTGGCCCCTGAGGAGCTTGCTGGGGTCCTGCAGGCTATGCACCGCAGGGCCATCGGCTGGGAGCCTCAGGCAGGGTGTGGCAGGGAGAGGCCGAGATAAACCTGGCTCAGCAGGTCTCTTCCGCTCAGAGCCTGATAAGAGCCTGGACTTTATTCACAGGGGCCATGTGGGGGGCTGCTCAGACTGGTTGCCAGATGGGAAGCAGGAAGCCTGGCCCTGTGAACTTCGTGGAAGGTGACAGTGGTGGGCGAGGGCTGGAGTATATAGGTTGGGTGTCCTGGCTCTTGCTTTGGGGGACCTGGAAAAACATGCCATGTAGAGTACCGGGAGACCACCATAAATACCACTTCTCAGGCATTGTTGGCAGGTGAGGCTGATGGTGGAATGACTTCTGCAGTGCAGCTGCCCCCTGGGAATCAGAATCCACTGCACCCACCTATGTCTTCCCGCACGCCAACTTCCTGGTCCTCACCAGCTTTTCTGGCTCTCCTAACTGCTGCCTGGAGGGTAAAGAAAATCTGGTTCCGGGACCAGCCCTGCTGAACTGGCACTGCCCAGTGTCCTTTTTCTGACACTAAGCCAGTCACTTTGGCTGGGTAGGGCCAGGGTGACAATCCCAGGCCACTGGATGGCCCCTGTCCAGCAGCTGCTCCCATACCCCTTGGGACAGGGAACACTATCCACATAGGCGCGCGGCGCTGCTGGGCAGCAGGCTGTCCACATGCAGGCGTCTGACATGGCTTGGGGTCACAAGACCTCAGTGTCTGTTCCTTCCCTTGGGCACAGAGGAGCTGCCCTGGCTCTGTGCCAGGGAGTGAGTTTGGGAAAGCACTTTTTGTTCTAGGGGCCTTGTCTAGACAAGCCCCGGGTCCTGGCTGGAGGGCAGGTGATCTCACATTTCCTTCAGTTCAGTCCACAAGGCCACAGACAAGGTTACTGCAGAAGTGAAGAGGGGACACTGTGGGCCTGCAGGGGTCACTCCCTCAAGTGCTGTGTCCAAAACTCAGAGTGGAGACCTGGGAAGCACAGGGGACAGGAAGTTCCGGGACGTCCTCAACTGCTGGTCGAAGTTTCCTCTTTTGTCAGTGCCCTAAATGAACAGTCAGAAAAGCAAGACCAGGAAGTGCCCTGCACACCCTGAAACAAGGTGCCCGCTGCTCCCCAGGAGCTTGAGTCTGCTCCAGTTTGTCTCCCCGTTTGTCAGTAGGCGTTTCCCTCCCACTTCTCCTTGGCCTGCGGGTGGGGTGCGGCATTACAAAGAAAGGAAACCAGAAGCCTCTGCTCTGCAAGTTGCCCCGCTCCACGAGCCCCTCGCCCCAGCCCGGCTTCTGAAGGCAGTGGGCGTGTCCTAAGCGGGGCGGGACTGGGCAGCCCGCTGTACCCTCATACGCAGCCCGAGTGGCGCGGGGGCGGAGCCTTGTGGATCCAAAGCCTGGGGGCGGGCTTTTGTGGGCGGGGCCTGCGTGCAGCGGGCTCGAAAGGGGCGTGGCTCTCAGGGGGCGGGGTCGGCGGCGGCTCCAGGCTCCGTGTCCGGTCTCACGGGCCGCAGTCTTGATTCCCCGTGGTCGCCACACTCCGCCCGCCGGCCCACCGTTGGCAGTGCCCAGTGTCTCCGCGCGCCTGCCGTCGGTATTGCTCGGGCTGGACTAGTGTGGGAAGCGCTCCGCGCGCCGCCGCCCGCATGGCTGCCATCAAGGCGCTGCAGCAGTGGTGCCGGCAGCAGTGCGAGGGATACCGGGACGTGGACATCACCAACATGACTACCTCGTTCCGCGACGGCCTGGCCTTCTGCGCAATCCTGCACCGCCACCGGCCTGATCTTATGTGAGTGCCTGTGTCTCGCTTGCTCCCTTTGGCCCTGCTGCACGGTACCCACACATTCAAGGGAAACAGACTTAGGGCGCCAATCTTGGGGACACTGCTTGGAGCCTGGCAGAGCAAAGTGCCCTAAGTGCAGCCTTCCTGTGGCTTCGAGGTGCCACACACCAAGTGCAGCTGGGCTGTGACTGGAGGTGGCGGTCTTACAGGCTTAGTCAGTGGTGACTCACGCAGCGCCCCAGCTCCTGGGAAAGGGCAGACAGAGCTGCCCTCTAGGCCCTGGAGACCCCATGATGCTCTGGGGTCTAACCACAAGACCGGGGTCATTGGAGGCATCCATTGTGGGGACTGCCCCTTCCTAACCCAGTCACCTTGGGAAATTCAGGGTCACTGAGGAGAGGGCCAGTCAATGCATGGACCCCCAGATACCAGCTTCTGCACTTAGGGTGATAGGGGATAAGATACAGCTGCAGGAGGTGGCAGGGGCTGGGGCTGGTCCTTTTCCTCTGTGAGGGCTTTGGCATGGGTGTCAGGGCCCTACCCTTGATGCCACATGTTGGCTCAAGCCTGAATCTGTTGTATCTGTGCCCTTTGGCTGAATGACTGGGACCTGGCTCTCAGGGACAGATAGCTAACCTGGACTGGTGGACCGATGCCTAGGAAGGGCGCCCTCAGAAGGCCCAGGTACCTTCTGGGAAAACCGCTGTTCTGAGTAGTGGCAGCAGCCTGGGCTGGGGTCGGGTGTGTTTGCTGAAGAGGTCTTGACAATGGGAGAGGAGAAAGGCAGCACTTTCTTGAGCTGGTCTTTATCAGGCCCTTTGCTGTGTAGACAGGGAAACTGAGGCCCTGCAAGAAACCCTTATTCGGGTCAGGCTGAGTCAGGGCCAGGATCCAGCTCTTCCCGCTACCAAGCTCTAGTCTTACTGGGAAGCTAGAGTCTTGAGCAAGAGGCCTGGGCTCCTGACCCAGGTTGTGAAATGAGTTTGTGGAGCCACCGTTGTGTGTGTGTGTGTGTGTGTGTGTGTGTGTGTGTGTGTGTGTTTTTTCACTTGGTCTTTGGGCAGTGGCCTCTGCTCCTTGCCGGTACACCCTCTACTGGGTCTCCGGAGCAGGCACTGGAGCAGCATGTGCTGCCACATCAAAGGCACGAAGCTGATCTTTGATGGACAGTGACCTGGGAGTGGCATGGCTGAGGAAGGACCTGGAGTGGGGAACTCAGTGGCTGAATTCCTGGGTGCAGGATCCAGGGTGCAGCTGGCTGGTCACTGGACCCAGGCAGCCCAGAAGAAGCTAGTGTGACAAGTCTTAAAGTGCACAAGAAGATAGTGCTGCCGCCTGATGGCCCTGTAGCCTGGGGGCAGGTGTGACTGAACATAGGAGGGCTTTCTTGCCCTGGAGAGCTTTCATCTGCTCCCAGCAGCATGTATGTGTCTGGCCTGGCACGCACTATCCATAGGGGCAGAGGCGTGCTCACATGTGTATGTGCCCAGCGCTGGCACAAGCAGGCTCATATACCTGAACCATTCGCTTCACTGACAGTTCATAAGTGCCTGCTCTGTGTGCAAGACCCTAGTCCCAGAGATGCAGAGTGAACCTGTTAAGTGTTTAAAAACAAGACCATTCCAGAAAGGCTGGGGCTGAAACAGGAAGGAGACTGGAAGAAGAGGTGACTGACCACAGTTACGTATGGGATGATGTTGACTTTACGGCTGGTCATCCCAAATGCTGGGGTAGCTGTTACTCATCCATGTGTGGAACCCTGCTAGGTGGCTATTTGTGCACAGCTGGAGCTTTGCAGTTAAGAGCATACAGGTAGGGCTCAGTAGATGTGGCAGGAGCTCGTGCTTATGTGCAGTAAGGAGAGGAGACCATACAACTAAGGAACAGAAATGGGGCCATGAGATGTCTGGAGCCGTGAGAAGCTGGAAGGGGGAGGAAGGACCTTCCCCTGGCCAGTCACCTCTGATGTGGGACCTGTGGTCTCCAGACTCCCAGGGAGCAAGTTCCCATGTGAAGCCTCCATTTGTGGCACTGGTTACAGCAATGATAGGGTAGGGGACAGGATTGGGCAGGAGTCAGGATGTAGCGAGGGTGTGCTGAGTGTGACTGGGGTGCTTGCATCCCTGTATCTGAGGCTGAAACTCTCAGATCCGTGCCTGCTGCCTTGGCCCCACCATCCTCACTGTGACCCTCTAAGTTGCCCTCCAGGCTGCTGGGGAATGTAGGGTACAGGGACTCTTGGGGGAGCCTGAGGCCAGACTGCCTGAGACCTTCACCAACATTCCCATCCTCCCCTCCTTTCCCTGAAGCCCCTCAAGCAGCAGGAAGGTTGACATCCTGTCTCTGTGTCCTTAGCTTTGCCACCAGGAAGTCCCTCTCTTTGACCTCAGTTCTTCCTGCTGCATGCTGAGCGTGTTTCCTCTGCCTTCAGCAGGGGTCAGCTGTGCAGGACCAGGCGTGGGGCACTGAGCCAGCCAGGGGGGTGCCTGGGCACCTGACTCTGCCTGGGGCTTACCTGCCATTCTCTCACACATTTGGCCTCTGGGCCCCCGGTAGATGTGTGTTTCCCCTAATAGGTCAGGAGACCAGCTAATGTAGTGCCACCTATGGGGAGGTGGCCATGGGGGTCTGGCCCTTGCCCCATGGTGCTAAGAACTTCTGGTTCTTGGGTAGTTGTTGGCAGTATGGCCACAGGACGCATTTCCGCCATGACCTGGCTGTGCCTGCTGCCAGGTGAGCCTGGCACAGAGCCCGCCCTCCCGGCTCTGAGGCGGAACCACCGCCCATATGGGCTGACGTCTTCCCAGCTGGCTGGGCCAGGAGCTTCCAAGACCAGCCAGACCACAAAGGTGGAAGCCTGTGGGCCTCCTGCGCAGAGGGATCTTAGGAACCCTGGGGAAGCTGTTGTGAGGCTGGGATTCTGCAGACTCCTCACCCCTCAGTCGCATGGTGGGGTGACCAGAACTTCCTTGAAGCCTTTCAAGCTCCGGAGTCCTGTGCTGGGGCTGAGACCAAGTGGCTTTGAAAGCAGCTCTGACAAGTGGCCCCCTAATCTTGGGCAGTGCTTCCAGAGGCTCCCCGAAGCTGAAGATTGCTGTTGCAGGGTTAGAAGACTTCACATAGAAGCCTGGGAGCAGGAGCTTCTTCCCTGCTAGGCTGGTGCCAGGGGTGGCCGGGTGAGGCTGGGCTGACCTCTCCTCCCACACAGGCTCTGTTGTCAGCAGGAAGCTGCCTGGGGACAGAGGCTTTCTGTTTCTCCCTGAGGACTGCTGCCCAGGCCCTAGCTGTCCCAGGGTAGCTAGGAGGGGCTGCTGCCCTTTCCAGGGTAACGGCAGCATTTGGCTCCTGGAAGCCCCAGCCTGCCCCTCCTGGCCTCCTTCTTGCCTTGCCTGTCCTGCCTGGGCTGTGTGCTGCTGTCTTGGTGTCTCTCTCCATTCAACTGTCCTGATCCCTCTCTGGGCCTCTGTGTGTCTGTCCCCCTTGCCGCCTGCTTCCTGGTGGGATTGTCTCCAGATGTGCTGGAGGTGCCTGGGAAAAACCCTTGGCGGTTCCTTTGCAGCCCAGGGGCTCACCGTAGTGCGGCTGCCTTAGTTCCAGGAAATAAACACTGTGAGGTCAGCCAGTTGGGATTTGGAAATGGGGAGAGGAGGAGGAATACATTCCGCAGAGCCCCAGGGGAAGGAGGCTGGCTCCCCGCAAGGCTGAAACTCAGTGTGAGGTCCATTGTGGCCTAAGGGAGACAGCTCAAGGGAGGGGCTGGAGGGGCCTCACTAGCTGTGCTTCTGTGTTGGCATGCAACGGCAGATGACTGACCAGTGGACCATTGCTGGACTGAGCTATGGGCCTCTTGACTTTATTTGTTCAGCTAATGCTGGAGGAATAAACAGATGCTACAGAAACTTACACAGTAAGGATTGCACAAATGAATTCATCAACAAACACAAATTGAGCACCACCTATGTGCCTTGGCCCATGGCAGGTGACTTGGGTTGAACCAGAGCTCGCTGATTTTACATGATGACGATTCCAACGAAGACAACCTAATTCAGGAGGGTGTCTCAGGTCCTGGCCCCCGTCGTGCTACAGATAGATGAGCTGGGGCCTGCTCTTCTGCTTCTTGGCTCCAGGGATGTCTCCCTGGCATTGCTCTTGTCTTGAATTTTGAAGCTGACTGCCTTCCCTGGTCCAGCTCAAGTTAGTTCCCGTTGCCATGACAAAGTAACCCAGACTGGGATCACAGAAATGAAATCCCTCGAGGTCCTGGAGGCTGGAGGTCCAAGGTTGGAATGTCAGTGGGGCTGGTTCCTCCTAAGGCCGTGAGGAGTCTGTTCTTAGCTCCTTTCCTGTGGACAGAGTCATCCCCTGGGGTCCTCATGTCCTCAACTCTGTGTCTACATTTCCCTTTTTAATGAGCAGCAGTCAGATTGAATGAGGGCCACTTTAACTTGGTCACCTCTGTGACTCACATCCCCTCTCTGAAAACAGTCATATTTGGAATCGCTGTGGCTTGGACTCCGAGGTCACTTTTTGGAGGGGAACATAATTCAGCCCCAAATGTCAGTGACCTCCCTGCTAGCAGAAAGCTGGCCTTGTGGTCTTCCTGGAGGCATGGGTGGGGTCCCTGCTTGCCAGCTGGGGTGGGACTTGCAAGGGGCTCTGACCAAGCAGTTTGCAACACGGCACTGGCCTCAAGGGCTTAGCTTCTCAGGGAAGTGTGCTGACCTCACCTTGAGCCCTGGGGATGTGGGCTTTGCAGAGCTGGGAAACGATGTTCAGGCATAGGCCTCCAGGGTTGTGGCAGCCCCAGACTGGCCAGGGTGCCCCATCCCGCTCATGGACCTCCCCACAGGCCCAGGGAAGCAGCTTGGACTTGGTCCTGAGTCTAGCAGCCATTGAATTTGCACCCGTGCCCTGTGTGTCATGGTCCTGCTCAGAGTGCCACTGCTGCAGCCGCAGAGGGAAGCCTGGGAGGCTTGGGGCACCCTGGTCTGCCCGGAGCTGTGGGTCAGGGAATGGGATGACCCTGTGGAAGGAACCACTCCCACTCCCCTTGCTTTGTTTAGAGACAAAACAGGACCTGTGGTCCTGCTCCCTGCCCCCCAGCCAGCCTTCTTGCAGGGCCGGAGACACAGGGGTGATGTTTCGGTGACCTGGCTCGGGAAGGCCTGGACAAAGCTTCTAGCTTTCTGAGGCGGGGGCAGGCAGGAGAGTGAATGGGCTCTTGGGCCCCAGAGGCTGAGCACAGACTGGTCAGTGTGGCTGAGGACTCTGCGTCTTTGGGTGCAGACTGGCCACTGTGTGCCCTTGGTCATGCTGGGGTCACACTACATCCGAGGACAGACCCAGAGAACAGAGGCTGCTCCAGGCTGCAGGTGCTGAAACGTGACCCTCTCTTGCCTTTCTGCCCACCCTTGGTCATGTGCAGAGGCACCTGTGCCCTCAGGGTGATTTCGGCATCTGGGACACATTATTACCTGGAAGGTGGTTCCAAGCCAGAAGTGCTGGAGCCCCAGGGGAGGCTTGCTAAGGAAGGAGGGGGGCAAACTGCAGCCCCCCTCAACCATGTGGCCTGTTTCCTCATCTGTAAAATGGGCTTTTCATGCGGCCTGAGGGTCATCATGGGGACAGGGCCCGGCTAACTTGCCCTTTGCTGGTGGGCTGGGCTTGGAGCCAGGCCATTTTAGGCCAGGTGGCTTCAGGCGGTCAGCTCCAGCCCGCCTCCGTTGGAGACTTGCCTGGTCTTCCCAGTTGCTATCACTCGGCTGAAAAGGGACTGCGGGGTCAGTGGCAAGGCTGGCAGGCCACAGTTCTCAGTGGAGCCCCCTCCTGTGCCTGGGGACTTCTGGGGCAAACTGGGTCACTGACGTGACACCGGCTGCTATTCAGACCCGAGGACAGACATGAAGAACAGACAAGCTAATGTCCCCGGCTCCCTGAGTGGCGCCTGCTTTGGGTGCTGTGCAGGCTGGGGTTGCTGCGTGTGCATTGGCCGTGTCCGGCAAAGCATCCCTGTGTGCCCGTGTTGGGGTGTGTAGGGGTGGGTGCACTGAGTCCCCAGCCCTCATGGCAGTGGTTTCTTATGCCTCCTGCATGCCTGTGGGCCTGTACAGGGCTCCAGCGCCCTCTCTTCTGAGGTCCGACCCTCCCTGGGATGAGGCTGGGCACCTGACGGGTACTTAGGATGGCACCCGTGTATGGAGGCAACAGCCAGACCTCAAAGGCCTGGGCTCAGAGCTGCAGCGTGACTGGGCCTCCCGTCTCCTGCCATGTGGCCTGGGCATGGCCCTAAGAGATTAGTGTCCATACCACAGGACGGTGCAGTGGTGAGGGTGGGAATTTAAGAAAATCTGACAACACCATCTCCCAGGAGGCCTCGTGAGGATTAAAGTGAATGACAGGACCAGGCTACCGGCTGACTGGGTGGGGTCTACCCAGTCTGTGTGTTGGCTCTGTCCCTGCCCTCGGGGCTTTTCATGTCCCATTATTCTGTTATAGCATTGGTCTCTCTGACCCACTAGGTCACTGAGCGCTGTGTTAGAATTAGCCCGCCCTGAGTGGTGTCCTTACTGGGCCGCCCTGTACTGGTGGCTTTGCCTCTCTGCCCCTGACGGGGGCAGGGATGGTGGGCAAGGCCTCAGCCCCCCAGGCTGAGCTATAAGGACCCTTGTGAGCTCTCTGTGCTGGGTGCAGGGTCCTGGATGCCAGGCAGCATTGCTGTGGCCAGAGGTGGCCAGGAGCTCAGCCCGGGACCAGCCTGCCTTCCTGGAGACATCATTCATTCACAGCCCTCATTCCTAGCCTCAGTTTCCCCATTTGGGCAAGATGACCCGGTTAGGAAAAAGGAGAAGGAACAGAGGTACAAGCTTAATAGGACAAGTTCATTTCAGAAGAAACCTGAGAGGGTCCGCTCTGGCGCTAGAGACCAGACCAGTCACTCTCGTACAGGCTATGAGGTCTTTATAAGGTCAGGAGCATGAAAAAGGGGGGCCATGGAAGGAAAAAGTCACAATGGGACTCTCAGGGGCAGGGTGAGTTCAGTACAGAGTTGTGGTTTTTTGTTCAGGGCAGGATTTGAAAACATACAAGAAGTTGCGTGTTGTTTGTCAAGAGCAAGGCCAAACAATGATTGGGAATTGTAGGGTGTAGCTGTGCTTACTGGGCCTTATCACCCGCGATGATACAGCTGCAGCAGGTGTGAAAGCATAGCAGGGGAGGGGCTTAAAGTGGTCTCCCCTCCATCTGCTCAGACCGGGATGGCAGTGGTCAGATCCTTCAGGCTCCAGAGGGCCCACCCACCTCTGACCTCTTGGACTTGGTGCTGCTCTCAATTTGAGTGTTTTGTCTTTCAGAAACTACAGTGCCCTCCGGAAGGAAAACATTTATGAGAACAACAAACTTGTAAGTACCATGGACCCCGGCCCCAGCCTGATCCTGTCCTGCCCAGCCTGTCTCAGCCTCAGAGCTGGCCCATGGCAGGCGCCACTAGGCCTGGGGGCTGGGGAGTGAATCCTCCTTTGGGCTGTGCAGAAGTCCTGCTAGGGGTCTGTGCCTTTACAATCTACCCTGCAGGTGGCCTGTCCTCCTGGGAGCAGCCTTTAGTTTTGGTGCCCCGCCCTGCCCATTCCCTCTCTTCCTCAGTGGGGGCGTGAGGGGCAGGGAGTGGCCAGCAGTTTCCCTTCCCCGTGGGTGGCCCAGCCTGGCCCTCCCAGGACAGAGCCTCCTCCCAGAGGCTGTGGGAGGCAGGGCCATGGTCCTGGGTGGACCAGCTGCTGCCCCTACCCCATGGGCACCGGCCTCCCTGGCTCCATGGATTCAGAGTCTGCCCTGTATCCCCAGATGTGGGACCCTCCTCTGCAGTAGCATCGGTTTCCTTGATGCAAACTGAGCCCTCCCCTCCCTGGGCTGGGGAGAATAAGCATCCCCTCATCTGCTCTGAGCCAAGTGTGGCTCAGTCATGCCAGGGGTGGGGTGCAATGGCCACGAGACAGTCAAACCTGCCCAGCCACTGTGGTCTCACAGCTTGGTTAGAATGAGATTCCTTTATGATTCAGCTTCTTAGGTGCCCTGGCCACATTTCAAAAGCTCATAACCAAGCGTGGCAGGTAGCTGTCATGTCCAGTTATGCTAGAGGACTCAGTACTGTGGAGGGCAGTGGGGGAAAGAGGGGCAGGGCCAGCAGTCCAGGGGCGGCTCCTAGAGGGAGTCCCAGGGACAGCCATAGGAGGGGTGACCCTAGCAGAGGGGAGCAGAGGGGCAGAGGCCCTGGGCTGGGGGGCACCTGGCTGGACAGCAGTGAGACCCAAACAGGTGGGGCAGAGACAGGACCGGGGTAGGGTATGGTACAGGACAGACTTTGGTTTCATGCCTGGTGACCAGAGGACAGGGAGGTGGGAGTAAATGGCCCAGACCACAGTGGTGGCCACGGAGGAGCCCCATTCTGGCGTGTGACAGAGGGGTTGAAGGCTCTGAGAGGCCTTTGCTCCAAGTGTGATGAGTGACTCCACTGGACTGCAGGCCTGGGGGAGCAATTAGGGTTCTGCCTGGGGCCCTGTCATCTGTGGGGATGGAGCCCAAAGCATGGGGAAGTCCAGGAATTGTCAGGCTGTGGAGGGTCGCAAGGGCTGAGGCCAGCGAAGGACTGAGCCTGGGGCTCCCCAAGGTCCTGGCCCCAGAACAGCTGCACTCAGGGGTTCGTGGAGCTTTTCTACCCCATGTGCTCGCGGTGGCTTGGCGCCAGCTGGAGTAGGCAGGAGCCATCTGCAGCCACAGCTGGGGAGGGTCTCTAAGTGAACCTGAGTCATAGGGAGGCCTGGGGTGCATGAGGGGGCTGGGTGGTCCTAGCAAGGAGGAGGTGGTATCTGATGGAGGCAGTGGCTGGTGGGGGAAGGGTGCTGGACTGAGTGTGCGTGCCTGGTGTGCTCCAGCCCACACACTCCTCCTCCATGACGTGGGCTCCCAGGCTGCAGCGCACCTGTGTCCCCACTTAGTGCAGTGTTTGGATAGATGGGGCTCAGGCTTCGGGGGCAGCTGAGGGCAGTCTCCAGGGTGATGTGGCCCTGGGGCAGGACCCCATCAGAGGCCCCCTAGGCTACCTCACTGAGTGACATCAGCCCCTCCTAGTGGGAGGGTAACCCCCTTGTCCAAGAGGGCCTAGAAAAGAGGGAGCCGAGCCCAGGGCAGCCAGCTAGGAGATCAGGGCATCACCTGGCTGACTTCTGCCCCGCCCTTCCTAGGCCTTCAGTGTGGCGGAGGAGCAGCTGGGCATCCCCGCCCTGCTGGATGCGGAAGACATGGTGGCTCTGAAGGTGCCTGACCGGCTGAGCATCCTGACCTATGTGTCGCAGTACTACAACTACTTCCACGGCCGCTCCCCCAGTGAGTCCTGGCCTCCAGGTGTCAGGGCTTCCCTCAGGAGCATGGCCCTGGGGGTGCGTGGCTACTGTGAATGGCAAACAGCCTCTCTGGGGCCATGTGGCTTAGGAGCCCCCAGAGTTGTGTCTTTTGTAGGCACCCAGCAACCCCGGCTCCCCCAGTCCCCCAGTAAGTCTCTGCTGGGGCCCATCCTCCTCCTTAGCCACACAAGGGTGCCCTCAGCTCTTGCCTCTCCATCTGGCAGCGCCTTTGTCCATCCAAACCCCTGAGCTCTGCTGCCCATCCGTGGACCCTGTATGACCCCGGGCCTGGCTGCATCTTGTGCTGACTTTGGCCTCTATGGAGCCAGCTGGCCAAAAGGGATGGGCAGGGGCCGCAGGGGAGGCCTTTCCTTTTGCCAGCCTTTGTGTGAGGAGCTGCTCAGCCCTCCCCACCCCCTCGCTCCTCCCCCAGGCTTTAGAAATCCCCGGAATCTCTCTGGGCGCAGGGCCAGACCTTCCTGGTGGCGAACAGAAAAGTCCCTTTTTCCTGACCCCAAATTGGGGTTGCCGTTGGGGAGGGGCCAGGGATCATGCCTGGCCTTGCTGGGAAGTACATGCTCCTGGGTGCCTCTCCCTGTTCTCCTCCCATTAGGACCCCTGAGGGGGCCACGGCACCCTCTAGCACCAAGCCCCACACTGGGCACCCTTACTGAGGGATACAGACCCTTGCAGAGATTGCCTGGGCCAATCCTCCTGACTCCGTGTGTTTCCTGCCAGTTGGGGGCATGGCTGGCATAAAGAGGCCTCCATCGGACCCCGAGGAGGAGCCTTCTGGGAAGAAAGCCCCGTCCACGCAGGCCAAGCTGCCCTCATCCGCCCCAGCCCAGGCGCTGCCGCTGCCTGCAGCCAGGACAAGCTCTGTGGTCCAGAGGATGGATGAGGGCCCTAAGGCTGTGAGCACTCCCCCACCCCGCCCTTCCTCTACTCTTGCTGAGCAGCTCTCACACGTGGGTCCTGAGGGGGTGCAGTACACAGCCCCAGCTGCCGTTTGTCATGAGCCTCTGGAGCTGGCTCCCCTGGGCTTCTTCATCTGTACAATTGTGACCCCCATTGTATAGATGGGTAAACTGAAGCCCAAGGAGGCCATGCAGGTGGAATAGCAGAAACCTAAACCGTTCTGGGCTCTCAGCAGACTCTTTGCCTCCTCCTGGGGCGGGAAAGATGCTGGATTTGTCCTTTATTCCCAGGCTAACCTCAGTGTGGTTTGGATCCCACTTCTCAGGGGTAGAGGCCAGGAGGGCACTGGAGCTTGGATGTCCTTTGCTGTGCCCAGGCAGTCACTTCAGGCTCTAAAGATCTGGAGCAGGACAGGGCAGGGCTCTGGGGCTGAGCTTGGATCCCTGCTCCTGGAGCCCACACTTCCCAGGGCCAGGCTCGAGTCCCGGACTCGGGGCCCTGCCTGTCCTCTGCCTAGCTGGCTCTTGAGCCTCAGTTCTCTTCTCTGTAAAATGAGGTCTTCAGGCTGCCTTTGCTGGGTGTTGGCTGAGGTGGGAGCCTGGGACAGTGGATGGCACTCAGCAGTTCCTGGCACTGCCCACAGGGCCAGACGGTGGCAGGCAGTGCAGTCAGCAGCACCTGCACAGTCTGCGGCAAGCATGTGCACCTGGTCCAGCGGCACCTGGTAGACGGGCGGCTCTACCACCGCAGCTGCTTCAGGTAGGTCCTGCCCACACTGGGCACCCCTACTGCTCCCCTGACTCCCAGGGAGCCACCCCCCTCCTCAACCTGGCTTGAGATGCCCAACTGTTTCCAGACACCCAGGGTCTGACCCTGACTGGCCAAGCCCTACCCTGTCGCTCAGCCCCTAGGGCCATGGTAGCCCCTCCTTGCCTTCTGCAGCTCGCAGCTGAAGGGTCTTGGAGGGCAGACTCAAGATTTTCTGCAAAGCATGTGTCAGTCCCCAAAGCAGGGAACCGGAGGCCTGTGTATGTGCACGGGTGTGTGTGTATGGATGTGCATGCACGTGTGTGATTCTGGGAGGGCATTGAGTGCACACGTCTGATCGTGCATGAATGTGCAAGTGTGTGTGATAGTGTGAGTGTGCATGCTTCTATACGTGGCTGCATATGCACATGCGAGTGTGCATTGATATGTGATGTGAGTACGCGTGTGTGTGATTGTGTGGCAGTACATGTGTATGACTGTGCATACATGTGTGATTGTGTGTGAGCGTGTGTGCACGCATGTTTGCTGACATGCAAGAGTACTTCCTGAGGTGACTGTACCCCTACTAAGGGTCACAAAGCTTACCACCATGGGAAGGGGAGTGTTTGTGGAGTGAATCAGTGACCACATGAATGTACAGGAAGAGTACATCAGTTTGTACTTGGGCAGTGTGAGTGAAGGAGCAGTGGGGACACATGGAGGACAGGGCTGACCAGCCCCCGGACTTCCTGCAGGTGTAAGCAGTGCTCCAGCACACTGCGCGCCGGGGCCTACCGGGCCACTGGGGAGCCAGGCGCCTTCGTCTGCACCAGCCATCACTCCAGAGCCACCTCCACAAACCCAGCATCGCAGTCCCTGGCTTCCAAACAGCCAGGAGCCACTCCTGTGGATGCAGGGGCCCCCAGTGTCCCGCGCAAGACCCAGGAGATGAACGGCCTGAGAGAGGCAGCTCCGAAGACCCAGCCAGCAGTCCAGCGGCCTGTAGTGGGCAATGCAACCGCAAAAGGCTTCACTCGTGTTACCTCTGAGCCCCCAGCCTCCACTGTCCCCATCCGTGTGGGGAGCCCAGCAGGGGCCAGACTGCCTGCGAGCCCAGTGGCTTCCTGCTTGGAGCACAGCACAGCCGGCACAAATGTGACCGGAAGTTCCCCAATGGGGAGGACATCACCTGCCCAGCACCCAGTGACAAACAGCTCTCGGTCTGCCCCTAGCATCCCAGAACCTTGTGCAGCTACACCCCAAGGCCGGGGGCCCCCCAAAGTATCAACTTCTATAACCAAACTTGGCTCGAACTCAGCATCTCCGGGTGCAGTAGACCCCCCAGCCTGGACCCCCTCAGCCACTAGGACCCAGCAGGCCCGGGAGAGGTTCTTCCAGAGCCCTGCTGCTCCCAGCAGTGGCCCTGTGGGCCAGACTCCTGCTCCAGCCAATGTTCCCTTCCGGGACAGCAGCCGGGAACAAGCCCTGAGCTTCCTCAAGAAGGCCCTCTCGGGGGTGGAGGCGGCTGGCGCCCAGGCTCCTGGCAAGTAAGTGGAAGAAGGATGTTTGGGGGTGGCTGCTACCTTTCACCCATATCTGCCTCTACCATCACCTGGGTCTCTATCTTCATTTATTGTCTCTCACAAGGACAGCGTCTTCAGGTTTGGGCCTCCCTAGTCCAGCATAACTGCATCTTAACATGGTTTTGTGTGAAGAGCTGTGTTTTCAAATAAGGTCACACCCCAACCTTCCAGGGGATGGGAATTAGGTCTCACCCTGGGGTCCACCAGCCAGCGCCCCACCTGTGTACATGCATACCCCAAGATGCATATGGCCCAAAGCTGCAGCCCTTGAGTAATTTAGAACCAAACAAGGCAGGTCCAGGCCAGCCCAGAGCCCTGAGAAGGGCCCTCCGAGGCAAAGTCCCTGTGCCGCTGGACCTTGGCCTCGTGAGTGGTGGGTTGGGGCCATTTCCATCTCGGCCAAAGACACATTTAATAGGAGAGTAAGATCAGCCACGGACACATGCAGCTGCCAGAAGTGGGTGCCCATCGTCCCTGGGGTGGACTGTCCTCCCTCTGGGGGTGGGCCGGGGAGCTGGCTTCAGGTGAAGCTGTGGGGCTTCTGTCTGGGAGGGGCTCCTCGACCTACTCATGCCTGGTGCCTGCTTCTTACCCACAGGTCCTCCCCTGCTGTGATTTCCTGTCCCCAAACTGAAGGTCCAAAAGCAGTTCCCTCAGGCAGGCCACTGCAACCAGATGCTCCCCACACCCCCAGCTCCACTTCGAGGACGGAGCCATCTGCCCGCCTGAGTGGGGGCGGCACTTCCCAGATGGGCAAGAGCCCAGCCTCGTCCTCAGGGGTCATCAGGGAAGGGACAGGCTCTAGGCTGAAGCCAGAGGCCCCGACGGCAAAGGGTAAGAACCCTTAGCATGGATGGAGGGGCCTCTGGTGTGGGTTTGCTGGGCCTGTGATCTGTGGTGCCATCCCGTCTGGCTCTGGCCTGAGTCCTGGCTGCCCCTCCTGGGCTTTGTTCTGCATCTTAGGGTTCCTGGTCCTGCTCTCTTTTTTCTCTGCAGCCCCACCTCGTTACTTCCCCTGGGTTCTTGTCCTCGCTTGCTCCCCATGTGATGGTGGCAGTATCCAGTGGCTGTCACCATCTGTCCACTGTATTCTCTCCCTCCCTGAGTGCCTGCCAACCAGTCCCCACAGCTTCCGTCCTTAGCCATGTTGGCTCTGCCTCTGTTCAGAGCCCCATTCTTCCCTCCTACGGGCCTTTCCCGTGTCCACGGTCCTGCTGCCTGGCCTTGGCTCTTCCTGACTCCTCCTGGACCAGGCCTCCATCTGTGGGCCTGGAGGCCATTCACCCGGGGATCTGGGGTAAACCTTAGAGGTGGCTTGGGGCTGACAGATGGGCTCAGAGGATGCACGGTGCAAATTGTTTTTCCGAGTCTTTCCCTTTGGCTGAGCCCCGTGGGAAAGCCTCTGTTGGATCTGAGTCTGCAGGGGGAGCCGCGGCCCAGCCCAGCCGTTTCTCTCCATCCTTTTGGTGGAAGGGGAGGTTGAGACCAGAGGAGGAGTGATTCCTCTGGGGACACGTGCAGGTGGCCCTGGGGATCTGAGTGGGGGGTGGCTGGAGGATGGATGGCCCTCCTCAGACAGCCCCCACCTGGCATGGCCTCTCCTGATCCGTGCCCTTGGCCCTGCCAGGCCCAACCACCAGCCCCCAGCAAAGCCAAGAGGATGGGCCGGAAGGATGGAGGGCCCGCCTGAAGCCTGTGGAGAAGAAGCCACCAGCTGGGAGGTGAGGGCCTGGCACACAGCAAGCGCTTACTGAGTGCTCATGGGAGTGTGATGGCAGGGTGGGACAGAGGCATGTCACTGTGCCCGCCGGTCATACACAGCAAAAGCTGGGTCCCACCAAGTGGGTGTTGTGGTGTGGCAGGGGATGACTCACACCAGCTGAGTGACACCAGCAGGGTGACATGAGTGATGACATACTGGACACGGGGCAGTGGGTGGCATCTGCTTTGGTCTGCTACTCATGTACAAGAACACAGTGGGTGTCTCCCCACATCTGGGTCACGTGGGAACACCTGTGCCTGTGCCTACCTGGGGCGGTGGGCTCACTGGTAAGTGGTGGCATTTGGAACACCTGTGTACCCAGGATGCAGATGGCCAGGGCCTCAGGTGAGACAGGTGACCACAGGTGCTGGAGCCCCCATGACTGTCCACCTGTGCTGGGCTGACCTTGTGCCTTCCGCCCAGGGCACAGGAGCCGATGGAGCCTCGGGTGCCGACAGAACCAAAGGCTGGCGATGCCCCGGTGGCCCCCAGGACCCCTGTGCAGGCCTCAGGCCGCATCCAGGTGGGCGTTCAGATCACCCTGACCCCTGTGCAGCCAGAGCAGACGCCGGGCCACACTGGCCCAGGAACCAGGCTCCCAGGTACTGCTGGATGGGCTCCCCAGGGTCTGCATGGCTGTCCAGGTGTGGCTTGTGTGTTCATGTGTGTATTCAGGCACAGTGCATGTGCACACCCATCCAGGTGCGGAGCATGTGCCTGCACATCTGCGGCATGCGTGTGCATGTGTCCATGTGTGCACAGGTTCAGATGTGGAGTGTGTGCATGGGTGTGCATGGGTGTACCGATACGGGTGTGAGTACACGTGACTAGGTGCAGAGTAGCACCGGGTGCACTGGAGCTCCTGTGTGTGCACCCGTGTGCAGATGTGCACGTGAGCACTCAGGTGTGGGGCATTCTGCGTGGACTGTGGCAGGTGCGCACGTGTGTCTACATGTTCAGATGCAGAGTATTGTGTACATGTGTTCAGGCATGGGTGCGTACACACGTGTGTGGGCTGTGGAATCTGTGCACCTGTTCACATGCATGCACATGCGTGCGTGTGTGTGTTCAGGCCGGGCTGCATCTGTGTGCATGTCTAGGCGTGGGCACATGTATGTTCAGATGTGAGTACATGTGTGTCTGTGTGTGTTTGCTCCCAGCACTCTCAGGTCCCTGCACCTGGTCCTCCTCTGAGGCCCCTTCCCATGTGGCCCGAGTGGTCACTGACCCTGTGGGACCCTGGCTGGATGGACGTGACCAGTTGGATGGGTTGCAGGGCTGGAGATCTGACTCCCATGTCCACTGGGGGGGCAGGGGTTCCTGGGTCAGGGGAGGGCTCCAGCCTGCTTCCTGGGTCAAGGGAGGGCTCCAGCCTGCTGACCTGACATAGGACTCTGTCCCCGACCGGGGGGCAGCTGCTTCCCCCTCCTCATCCCCCCGCAGGAGGCTGGCCATCCCTCCCAGCCTCGACGTATCTGCCAATTGGCTTCAGTCAGAGCCGGCGGAACAGGAAACCCAAGCCCAGAGCTGGAAGGAAAAGCCTCATTCTCAGGACAAACCAGGTCAGCCCCAGAGATTTCTGTTTTTATTTGGGGTATGGATGGAAAAAGCTTCCTCTAAGATGTATACTGGGGCTTTAGAGGATGTATAGGAGTCCACTGGGCCTAGAATGGAGAGAGGGCCTGGAGGACCTGAGTCTTTCTGGTGACAGGGTGGGAGCACTGGTCAGAGACCCTAGTTTCCTCCCTGCACCTTGTCATTGATGCCTGGTGACACTGGAGTGTTCCCTCCTGGCAGACTGGGGGACTGAGTGGCCAGAGGCATAGTAGGGGCCTCTGGAGGGGTCCCTAGAGCTCAACCTGCTTCTTCTCTAGGGGGGCCCTCGGGGCCGGCCAGCATCCCTGCCTCGCCTGAGAAGGCCCTGAGCTCCCCTGTCAGGGTGAGTAGGCTGGGTGGCACATGCAGTGGGGCTGGGCCTCGGCGCTGGGCTCACCCTACCCCACTGTCCCCAGCTGCATCCCGACTATGTCCCCCAAGAGGAGATCGAGAGGCAGCTGCAGGACATTGAGAGGCAGCTGGACGCGCTGGAGCTCAAGGGCGTTACACTGGAGCAGCAGCTGCGTGCAGCCGATGGGGGTGAGCGCGTGGCCCTGGGGTGCCCTGGGTCTGGGTCCCTGTCCCACTGGGAGGTGTCGGGAGGGACCCGGGCCTGGCACCCTCCCCACCAGCACTCCTCTTGCAGCCGCCGAGGAGGACGACCTTATGGTGGCCTGGTTCCGGCTCGTCCACGAGAAGCAGCTGCTGCTGAGGCTGGAGTCGGAGCTGATGTACAAGTAAGGTGCACCCGGAGCCTGGGGGGCAGCAGAGGGGCAGCTGGTGCGGTGCAGGGCTCAGACCTCCTGTGCCCACAGGTCCAAGACCCAGCGCCTGGAGGAGCGGCAGCAGGACCTGGAGGGCGAGCTCCGCAGGCTGATGGCCAAGCCTGGTGTGTCCGTGCCTCTGAGCCATGGGTCCAGGCCGGCCGGGGAGAGGGGTGGATTATTCTGTCTTCTGAGTGGATTATCCTGTGTCCCCAAGAGGCCAGTAGTATCTTGTTGTGGCCAAGCCAGGCAGCTTCAGCTCTTCCACCTCCTGGCTGTGTATCTTCAGCCAAGTCACCTGACCTCTCTGTGCTTGGGTTTCACCCCCTTCACAGTGAGTGTGTCGCACACAGCTCCACTCACAGCCGGCTTGATGTTACGGGGTTTAATGCGCGTGAGGCGTAGTGCAGGCCTTGGGAGGGGTGTGTATTCCACAGAGCAGTGCTGAGTGTCCTGTGCCTTGGCACGGGGCTGGGCCCTGCCTGCCACACCTCCCTGGGCTGGGCTGCCTTCCTGGAGGAGGGGAGGCTGAGACTCAGCTCCAGGCTGGGGTGGCTGCTGGTCCCTTCAGCCCTTAGAGCCTACGGCTGCCATGGAGAAGCCTACCCCTAACCCCTAGATGGAGGGCTCATCATGTCCCCAGGCGGTGTGGGAATGGGGCCCTGCTAAAGGGCAGGCTGTCCCCCCAGAGGGTCTGAAGTCCCCCCAGGACCGGCGACGAGAACAGGAGCTGCTGAGCCAGTACGTTAGCACTGTGAATGACCGCAGTGATATCGTGGACATCCTGGATGAGGACCGCCTCAGGTGAGGGTGGCAGGTGAGAGGCCAGGTGACGGACGGGGTGAGGTCAGAGCAGGGCACCAGCCCCTCCCAGGGGGCCGGGCCAGCCACCTGACACTCGGTACCTTTCCAGCTACTTCAAAAGGAGGAGAGAGGCCACCAGGTGCATCTCATGGTTGTCCCCTCCTTTCTGGGACCTAGGACAGGCCTGGCCTAGACTGCTGTTCCCAGAGGTGGCCAGCTGCAGGATCCTTCCCACCCCACCAGGGCTGGCCCTGCCAGCGGCCCCCTGCCTGGACAGAAATGCTTTGTCACCTGCATTGTCCATGCGGTGGCCACTGTGGCTTTTCGGCACTTGTCATGTGGCACATGCAACTGAGGACCTGAACCTAAAATTGATTGATTGTTTATATCGGGAGTCGAACTCAGGACCTTGCTTTTGCCAGGCAGGCGTTTGTGCCATGAAACTATGTATCTCTGGCAAAACTGTATTTTTAACATAAAGTTTCTAGTCACATGTGTCTTCTGGGCCGTCCCAGGCGTCCTGTTGTCCCAGCTCACTCCTGTAGCAGCCCAGGCCCCATGCAGTCCCTGGGCCACTGCTGAGGGGCTGGGCCTGGAGAAGACAGGCAGCTGCCATGTCAGGTGGGACCAGGGTGCCTGGGACAGTGCCTGGGCCCTGTTTGGGCTGTGTCCCCTCACGGCCACCCTATCCCTGTTCCAGGGAGAAAGAAGAGGACCAGGTGCTACAGGACATGATCCAGAGGCTGGGTAAGGAAGGGTGGGCCTGGCAGGTGCAGGGAGGGTGGGCCGGGTGGGCAGCTCTCCCGCCAGTGGGGCGGGGCATGGGGACCCAGCCCACTTACAGGAACCAGCGTGCCTTCACACAAGGGAACCGGAAGCCGTAGTGACTGTGTGCACCTGGCAGGCTTCAGGGTGGGCTCCGAGGGCAGTGGCAGGCTGGGTGGCTCTGGGACCAGCTCCTGCTGGCTTGGAGGACCCTGGCCAAGGAAGACCCCACAGGACCTCACCTGCTCTTCTCCCCAGACCTGCAGAAGAAAAAGCCCAAGTTCCGCTTGTCCAAGATCTGGGGCATGAAGAGCAAAGGTGGTCATCAGGAGTGAGTTCCTGCCAGAGCCGCAGGACCTGCGAGGGCACCCTGCCCATCCCCGCCCCCTGTGGCTCCCTCCCTGGGGTCTTCCAGGCCCTAATAAAGAGACTGGCGATGCTTCCTGCTCTCCGTGCTTGTCCTGTGGGCACCGGGGCTTGCATCCGGCTTTGTGCCCAGTGCAGATTTGCTTTGTGGCACGGGGCAGGTGCTGACCCTCTCTGGGCCTGGCCTGGGCTCACTCCAGAGCATTTAGCTGCTTCTTGGGTGTACAGTGGGCTGCCGGGAGCCTCACTGGAGATGGGATGACCGCTGTGCAGTGTGAACTCCAGGTGGCCCCCTAGCGGTCGCGGCATCTCTGTGGCCTGGAGTCTGAGATCATGGGCCAGAGGACATCTGGGCGTCCTGAGCGGATGGGAAAGGGTGTGTCTGGCCAGAGAAAGGCTCTGCAAGCCGGAGAGTCTGGAGGGAGGCAAAGGGAGATGGCTGTCCTAGCAGTCGCCAGCGTCTCGGGCTTGCAGGCATACAGCCAGCCTCCTTCAGCCACCAGCTCCATGACAGTCCTGCATGGAGGCCTTGGGGCCCCTCCTGTCAGGAGCAGGAAGCTGAGGTGAGACCTGGCACCCTTGCCTGACATAGCTTTCCGTGTGTCCTCGGGGACCGTCACTCTGACCCTTCCTGGGACCCATGGCAGTGTGGCCTATTGGCCACCAGGGGGAGGCAGAGTGCCGTGCAGCAGTGCCGGGGCAGCCTGGAGTGCCCCGAAGCGGCTTCATTTTACGGGTGAGGAGACAGGCTCAGAGAGGTGATCCACCTCCCGGAAGTCACACAGCATGTCAGATGCAGGCCTGGCGCAGACCTGAGTGGCCTGCTAGGCTAGAAAGACTGTGACTTGCTGGGGCCCTGGTGGGCAGGCTGCCAAAGGTGGATTGGGTTTCCGAGACAGGAAGGGAGGGAGCATTGTCCAGTGGTATCCAGCGGCAGCCTTGGGTGCCAGGTGGGCACTTGCTGGGCACAGTTGCTGCCTTATAAACCCAGCCATATGTGTGCTCAGGTCCCCAAGCACTGAGCCTGCCAGGTGGCGGGCTTCACTGTGGGACGGGCTCCTGCACTGCTGCCCCGAGGACCCTGGTGGAGGGGACTGGGGTGCGGCCTCAGGGCGCAGGAGCTGATTGGGTCCTGGATGGCTGCTCAGCCTTCAGGCAGAGCATGATAGACCTGGGGGACCCTGGGTGGGTGGCCCCTTGGGGACAGGTGGCACTGGCTTCCCTCTGCCCTATTTGGAAGTCAGGCTGCCCTGACTCCAGGTGATCCAGATGCCTTATGGGAAGGACAGATGTTTAGGACCTGCAGAGACATCTCCTCCTGCCTGTGCATATAGGGGGCATTCAATACATGTGTGGATCTTTCTAACCCTAGAAATGGCCTGGAGCTGGGTGTGCTGACACACACATAATCCCAGCACATGGGAGGCTGAGTCAGGAGGATCGCTGTGAGATTGAGGTCAGCCTGGCTGGACTACATAGTGAGACCCTGCCCTAAACAGCCCCCCACCGCCAAAAAAGAGGTGGGGGGAGAAGAACAAGAACAAGAGGCTCAGAGCAATGATATTCATGCATGGGTGGAAGGAGCGCCTCCTGCACACACATCTGTGTCCACAGAGGATCTGCGGCCTGAAGGACATTCCGGCCCAGTAGCTGCCATGCCCTGAGGCCTGGCCCAGGGCCTGTGTGGCTGCAGCAGTGAGAAGCAAGGAGCTGAGGTTGGGGTGGGCAGTGACCATCAGGCCTGGACACAGGAGGTGGCCCTGTCTCCACAGACTGTGGCAGGGGCCCCAACCTCACCTCCCTCTATTGCTACCCATCCCCTACTTGTCACCACAGGGCCTTTGCACAAGCAGCACATGGCTGCTCCCTACCTTCTTGTCCCTGTGTAAAAGTGTCCTCCTGAGAGGCGCCATAGCCCTGATGTCCACTATCACCTCCTCACTTCACCTTCAGCTGTCTTTGGAATTTGGGTGCTGGTTGATCTCCCTTGCAGTTGAGGCTCGCCTGCTGCCCAGAATGATACTTGGGAGCTTAGCTTGGGGGCGATTGAAAGTGTGGTAAACTTGGTCCCCAGATAGCTTCTACATCTGGGGATGGAAAGGGGAAGGATACAATGGTGTCCGCTGGACTGTGGGAGGGACCCTGCCTGACCTGGGAGAATCCACACTTGCCCTGGCAACCAGGAGAGGCCTGGCAGGCACGGCTCCAGGACCTGGGACTTCAGGGGGACCTGCATCTCAGAGCAGGGGCCACACGAGTGGGATGCAGGGCTGGCCAGGACCCTGGAAACTTTCAGTGTCCCCTGGGCCTGGCTCTTCCAGGCCCTTTAACGTTTGTGGAACCCAGGGCAATTGTGGAGCCCACAGGTCACCCCATCTTTGCAAGGGCCTGGCTCTGCCCATGTGGACCCAGGGGCCTGGCCGCATGGATGCTTGCCCGAACCTCCATTTGGGCTGGGATGGGTGCCCATCAGGGCCCAGGAAGTCCCCCGAGGGGTCATCAGGTGTGTGCAGAGGATTCCAGAGCCCTGGGACCTGTGGTATGGTGTGCAGGGTACCCATGAATTCTGATGACTCCTGGCCCCACAGGAGGTGCAGCCGGAGGACAAGGGCCCGCTCCCCTCCCTGCAGCCCTGGCCCCTCCATGCTCTGCCTCCTGCTGCTGGGACCCCCTCCCCCTGAGGCCACTTTGGCTCCCACTTGTGCCACGAGTCAGCCATGCAGGCTCCAGGGACCCTCTGGCCCTGGGTGCCTCTCTGCTGCTTCTGGGTCCCCTCGTACCAAGGGCCTTTGACCAGGTAGCTATGGTGGGTGCCAGGAACCACCTGCCTGCCGGCCCAGCTAGGTGTCTCCCCTTGGGCTGGCCTGTACCGAGGATCACAGCATTAGGTTGTTAATAAAGACGACTGAACACTCCCCACCCTCCGGGCCGCCTGGCGCTTTATAATGTGTGCAAGCCGCTGTGATATCGCAGACGTCTTATCTGATCACAAATTGAAACTATATCATAGGCCTCTTTTCCTAAATTAAAAAGCTGAAACCTTTGTGTTTGTTCTTGCACAATCGTGCAAAACTGAATCAGTGGCTTTAACAACGTTCTGCGTCCACACGGGCCATTTCTATCCTTTATTTAAGAGAGGGTCATTCCAGGACGGACAGTTGGGTGCGTAGGGTGAATGGCCCTGGCCCAGTGCCCCTTGAAAGGCGTTTGCCTGTGTCCTGTGTGTAACAGCAGGGATCTGAAGGCTGGGCACAACATAGGGGTTTGAAGTCCTTTTCTATTTATTTAGAGACAAGATCACTCTAAGTCACTAAATTTCCGGGACTGGGTTTGAACTTGTGATCCTCCTGCTTCAGCCTCCCAGAGTGCTGGGATTACAGGTGTGCTGCCACCATGCCTCAACTTACCTTTCTTTTACTTTTTTTGAATGGGACCAACAGAAACCTCTGTCACATCCGTGGCCCACATTAGCATTGGGTGGTGTATTTTTGGCGGGTGGGGTGGCTCGGCTCTGTGCCCTGTCACGGATGGTGCCCCCAGTTGTGATTCTCATTTTCGGGGTGTCCCTTGGCACCTGTGGGTGTGGGTGCTGTCACTACCCTGTCCAATCTCATGCTCTTTCTCGCACCCTGGGCCAGGGACCCTCACCTCCCTGCTGAATCCCCCCCAGAGCCGCCCTTTCTGTAAGAGTCAGTCAGTCCAGCTCCCCACCGGCAGCCCCGCCCTCCAGGCCCACGTGACCACCCCGGGAAGGAACCGCTGGTCCTTGTCTCTCAGACAGCTTGTCTTTTTGGACATTGTCCCCAGCAATGTCACCAAAGGGCCACGGGCCAGGGTGCCCCCTTCCTCGTGTTGGTCATCCCTTTGGCCACCTGGAAGGCTTTATGGACACCTTCTGGGTGCCAACAGTCGGACCTCCAATGAGAGATCCACTCTCTGGGACTTCGGGGTGGGGGGACAAGTGGGTCCAAAGGGATGGGATCAGGGGAGAGGTGTGAAGGCTGAGTGAGGTTAACCAAGTGGGAGGCCACGGCCACAGCCCATGCAAGGGGCCTGGGGCCACTCGAGGTCAGGCTCTGCGGGCTGGGGAGCGGAGGGAGGGATCCACGTGGGGCTGGGATCCGTGTCTCCATCACAGCTACTCCAGCCCTGCGGCCAGCGGAGGTGCTCAGAAGGCAGGTGCACGAGGCCTTGGGCAGCTCTGGTCACAGGAGCCCGTGCACCCCAGGTGTGGCCTGTGCTTTCCTCCCAGGATTTAGTCATGGGGCCTTGCAGGGCTGTGGGACCCATTGTCTGCCTGTCTGTCTGTCCGACTTGGGGTTGAACCCAGGGCCTTTACACTGAGCCATTATCTCCAACACTTTTTATTTTTTATTTTGAGACAGGGTCTAAGTCACTAAGTTGTCCAGCCTCACTCCAACCTGCAGTCCTCCTGCCTCAGCCTGCCGAGTGCTGGGATCACAGGTGCATGCCATCGCCCTCTCCTCATGAGGACGTGTGCCATCAGACTGGGGGCGCTCACACTCAGTCACCCCTGTAAGGACTGTTTCCAAAGCTCACATCCTGAGGCTCTGGTGGGCAGTGCTCTAGTGGCACCCCTCAGCCTGCCATGCGTGGCCCCCGGTCCCCTCCGGCTGGACCTTCCTTGTGTGGGTGAAGGGAGCCTGCCTGACACGGTGCTGTCCAGGTGTGGGCGTGGGCAGCAGCTGCACCCCCGAGGAGCGAGGGCTGGAGGGCTGGATGGTTGTCAGGTGCCAGCTGATGCCCTGCCTCCCCTTCGGGACAGTGGCTGTCACAGTGACGGACTTCTGTGAAATCAGGCTCGGCCACTGCTGTACCCCAGACCAGGACCCCATCGAGGCTAGGAGCAGAAAACACCCAGGTGCTGGCGAGTTGGCTGCTTCCTGGGGCTTTCAGGAAGGTTACTGCAGGCGCAGGTGCAGGAGGGCCTGAGGTCCCCCGAAGTCCACTCTGGCTGGAGCCAACTCCTGCGCTGACCAAGGCTCTGCGAGCTGGGGCTGTGCTGAGCAAACCGGCTTTAGCAGGGTGTGGTTGTGCACAACTGTAATCCAGCACTCTGGGAGGCTGAGGCAGGAGGATCACAAGTTCCAGCCCAGCCCGGGTACTTTAGCGACTCAGCAGACCCTGTCTCAAAAAGTAAAAAAGACCTGGGATGTAGCTCAGTGTGAAGGCCCTGGGTTCAATCCCCAGAACTGGAAAGTGGGGGGTGGGTGGGTGGGTGGGAAAGCAAGCTGGGTCTAATGGTCCAAGCAAAAGCTAGGCCAGAGGAAGGAAGTCTAAAGCTTAGCAGGAGAAAGCTCTGCGACTTTAGGTCAGTGATGGTGAACGTTTTTAGAGCTGTCAATGATACAGACAGCCCCTGGAAACCTCCTGTGATAATAATCCAATTATTATCTTTGCAGGATGACATCTAGGGGGGTGACTTGGGGGGTGATGTGGTGGGATGTGGAACTCATGGAGTCACAGCAGCCAGTTTGGGACCATGAGGGATGAGATTGCCATCAGGCAGAGACTGGCAGGTTAGAAACAAGGACGGTTCCTGGGTCCTTGTGATGTCCTATGGGTGTCACTGAGCCCCAAATTAACCTTCTCACAGGTACTTTTGGTTTGGATGGAAAATAAATGCAGGATGGTTTGAGCCATCATGGTTCGAGCTTTCCAACAGCCAAGTCAGGCTCCTAACAGGTTCTTCCTGTTCCAGTCCAGTCCTGGTCTGCACAGCCTGGCTCCACCTGTCCTCTGGCTTCCCGATGCTCATCTGGGGCCTGGGCAGGGTCTGTGGTCACTTTCCGGGTATGTGACCTTGTCTGATTCTCAGGGAAATGGGGACACCAGTGACCATCATGGGTCAGCGCTGGACTGATCCATGCTCTGGGATGGGGCTCCCAGGATCCTCATGGCCTCTCGGCC
>PVJX010004289.1:69754-82677 GCA_004027295.1 Dolichotis patagonum
GAGGGAGGGGGGAGGGGGAGGGGGAGGGGGACAGGGCCAGGCCCAGCCTGCCACACTTGGCCAGGCTCCAGGCTGCAGCCAGGTAGCCGGCTGTGCGCCTCCCTCCCTGGAAGTGGGGGCCCCCACGGGGACCCCTGTGTCACATGACCTATCAGCTGACAAAACAGGATGACTCAGCCGGCAGCTGTCGGCCCTCTGAAATAATGACAAAAACAATTAGCAATCCAAGCAGTAGCCTTTCCTTAATTATCTCCTCCGAGTTTAATTAACTAGCTAAATTATCAGCAGTAATGTAGGCATTAATTATGTCAAATTACAGTGTAAAACTCACAAAGTGTAGAAAATGTCAATTCAGCTTGGCTTACCTGCCAAGCGGGGGTGGCAGTGTGCGTACCTGACCGCGTACCTGTTTGTGCCCAGGGCCAAGGGCCACCTGGGCAGGTGGCCTGCAGGGGACAGTGTCCTCTGGGCTGGATGGACGGCAGGAAGGCACAGGGGACAGGGTAACCGGCCCCAGGGACACCGATGGGTTGGTGGGGAGGCTTTGGCTCAGACCAAGGGAGGGAAGAAGCTGCTCCCGACCAGATGGCCGGGATGCTGAATTATTAAATTATGAATATTAATACAAATCAGACACAAAAGAGGTAATAATTTTGCTGCCCTACAGAAATAATTAACATAATTTTGATAAATTACATGATAAGAGAATCTCAAAATTGAGGTAGATTTATCTTAATTAATATCTTAGACCACTCCGAAAGGTAAATTGTTCCTTGGGGGGCCGGGGCAGGGTGAGGCCAGGGTGGGCTGTGGTCACCTCCTGGGACCCAGGTTTCTTGCTGTCGCAGAGCTGGATCCTGCTGAACGCAGGTGTAGTGGAGTTTCTCAGGGCCTTGTGCCTCGGTTTCCCTTTCATTGGCCCTGACTGGTTGGGGCAGCCTGGCTTTGGTCCAGGGCTCCCTGAACACCCCAGGACTCTTGTTGAGCCTCGCCCCTGACCACCACCTGGGCACACTTGGTCAGGGAGGCAGTGCCCTGGTTTCTGGAGGACCTGGTCTCTGCCTCAGTTTCCTCAGGTGCAGTGGGAGCGATCTGAAGAAACTCTGAGGACAATGGCTGCCCCATCTCCTTGCAGGTGGCAGCCAGTCTCGGAGGAGGGCCTTTACCAAAACACAGACACCACCGAAGCTGTGGACCAGCCTCGTGTGGTGGGCACAGCAGCCTAGATCCCCACCAGCCCAGCAGCAGGGTCCTCCATGGCCTGTGACCATGAGTGTCCCAAAGAGGAGCTTGTCACTTGGAGCTCTGAGGGAAGTCAGGACATGCAGCAGCCACATGGGCCCTCACAGCTGTCCTCCTGCCCCCTCTCACTGCTGCAAGAATGCTGATCTCAAGCAAGTCAGGCAGTTTTCTGCCTCAGGGCCTTTGCACTTGCTGGCCACAAGGCCCTAGACTCACACTCAGCCGCCGTGCCTTCTCAGGCCCTCGGCTGTTCAGTGGGCCTCTCCAGTTGGCTCCCTGGGATCCTGTCTCCTTCCCTCTTATGTTTTTCTTCAGATGTGACCACCAGCAGCCACCTCATTAGACACTTGGCCATTGTAGCCTCCCTGACAAGATGAGAGCTCCTGAGTGGAGGGACTCAACTAGCCTTGTCCCCTGCTGTCCTCAGGGCCTGGCATGAGAAGGTGCTGGGGGAAGCCATGCTGGGTTCATGATGAACACAGCATCTTTGTGTCACGTGTCTGTCACATTTGTGTACACTTCTGACATGGTGTGCAGCTCCACTCCATGGCAACACCCCACTGTGCCCTCCCTGTGCCACATGGTCCCAAGCATGTCCCCTATGTACTAATGTGCATCTCATGCACAGGACACCTGCAGGATGTGTGCTACACACGTCACCCCCATGTGTCACAAGCTAAAGGCTTGGTGTAGGCGACCACACGATAACACGCACTTACATCTTCACTTGTGGGTTGTGTGTGTGTGACACAGTGACACAGTGTTTTCACAAGACAATGCAGCTGAGGGGTCGCCGGTTAGGAGACAGAGATCCTGCAGGGCTGAGGACAGAGATCTGGCAGGGCTGAAAGCGCAAAGGCCCTGGGGCAGGTGACCTCGTGGCCAGCACAGCCTTGGCCATGCAGAGTGAGGAGGCAGAAAGAGGACCAAAAATAGGTGGGTAATGGGCTTAGAACAGAGAGGAGCTTGACAATTCATTCCTTCCAGGCAGGTGCGCAGGAAGGGCGGGAGAGCAGCGTGGGACAGAACTTAAGCTCTGAGCACCAATCCGGACTGTCTACATCCTGATCGGACCCCTGAGCTCTGCAGGAGCCTCGGCTTCCCCATCTGGGAAGTGGGGGAGTGTAGCCTGCTTCACGGGGGGGGGGGTGATGTCCAGTGAGGCACATGGTGACCCTCTCCCTACAGGGGACCTTCAGGAGCTGCAGACTGCGAAGGCCCTGGGCTCCGAGTGACGTCGGAGGGGGCGGAGCAGGGGCGGAGCTCAGGACGGCAGGCGCTCGGGATTGGCCGGGCTCTGTGTGAGGTCAGCGGGTCCAGGTGTTGGGCAGGTCGAATCCTGGACTTAACCCTACGGAGTGCGTCAAGCACCGGGGAGATGCTGGGTGTGGGGGTGCTCTGTGACGACACGCAGATACCCGCAGACCCACTGCCAGCAGTAAGCGGAGGAGAGCGGTTTGCGGTGTTTATCAGAGCTCTGGACCACGCACCTTCTCTTCATAAAACGTTTCTACTCCAGAACATCTAGAGTTACAGGAAAGTTGCAGCGACAGCGCAGAGAAGTTGCATCCCCCGCGACTGCGGGTTCGTGTGTCACAGCTGAGCAGCGAGCGCGGCCCCGGCCAGCAAACACACCCCGCGCTCGGTTTGGACACCCTGCCTCCCCCAGGGCCATCTTTCTGTCCCAGGATCGCCTCCAGTGGGATCCGGGAGGATCCCTGCCTCCTGCAGCCCCCCGCTTCCTGTGACTTTCCCTGCTGGGATGGACCCTGTGCCCCCAAACACTGTGGACAAGTGCTCCCCATTGGGCTGCACCCCAGCCTCACCTCGAAGGTTTGGGGATGACATGGGCAGGTTTGCAGGGGCAAGGGAGACGCTGGGGTGTGGCCACGCGGAGACAGCGCAGCGGGGAGACGGAGGGCGCTGCTCAGCTTTGCGGGAATGAGTCTGGAGACTTTGGGGAGGTGGGCTGGGCATGGGCAGGACCCCGTTTCCAGTGTGGGGGCTTGGGTGGGTGGCAGGCTGTTGGCAGAGCTCGGGCCTGGAGAGGGGGCCTGGGAGGGCTGTGGGCAGGGGCTGGGGTGGGAACTGGGTCTGTCCCCTTCACAGAAGGGCTCTCCCACCTAGAGGTCCAGGAGGACACTGGTGTCCTTGTAACTAACTCACCAGGGGCCATGCTACAAGTCTGAAGGTGCTCGAGTGTTTAATCGCAAATTCTCACACCACACACTTTAGGCAAAGAGGACTCAGGCACCCCCCACCACTGCCCTACCTCTGTACCCCTCATGTCTGGCTCTGGTTGTCATGAGGAGCTGGAGAGTCAGATGTAAGGTGGCAGGGAGGGTTCCCAAGATCACTGATGCCAGACGTCCAGGGCCCTGGGATAGATGCAGGAGGTACGGGGGGAGATGCCCCAGCATCCTTCTCTGTGTCTACCCGGGCAGGGGCTGTCTGGGCCCTGGGTCCCTCGGGGGGCCTGTGTGGACCTGATGCGGATACCCATTGTGCCACCTGAGTCAGGAAGGTGCATCTGTGAGGACAGGTTCCGGGCTCCGCCGAGAACTCCATGGTGACCCAATCACTTCCCACCTTCTGCTTTAGTTTCCTCATCTACAAATTGGGGTGTGTAAGCCCACACCACCACTGAACTGAGTGGTGAGTACCGGCGGTGCACTTGGTCTCTTGCAATTTCTGTTTCTCTACTCATCCATCCATCCATCTATCCATTCATATAACCATCCATCCATCCACCCACCTGCCCCTCCATCTACCCATCCACCCACCCGCCCAGCAGTGGATGTGTCTTGTTACATAGGCTGCTCGGCCCGTGAGCACACCAAAGTGGGGATATGACTCAGCTCACCCCAGCGAGCCCACCATGCCACGTGGACCTCTGTGTGTGTCAAATGCTTTTGGCCCGAAGGGACATCACTGTCAGTCCTGAGGCCCTGGGTCTCAGGGTACCTCATCAGAACCAGAGCCAATACACCTTCAAAGCCAGGATGAAGAAAAGCAGGCCCCTGACTCCTGTCTCTGCTGTGACCGTGACCCTAGGGGGGTACATGTGTGTGTCGGTGGAGTGCACAGGTGCCATGTGGTAGCGGTCAGGGGCTGAAGTCTGTAGGGGTGTGTGTTTGGCTCCCCTAGTTCTGTCTCAGCCTTGGGATGCCTGGTTGGGTCACTCCTGGATGCAGGAACCGCATCCTAAACATCTGGGAAACGCCTGCACTTTCTTCGTCCAGGAGCCCAAGATGCACGAAGATGACCCTACGCTCCAGGGCGGGTGTGGACACTCATCTAGATTTCCCAGGGCGAACTGTGAGCTGAACTCCATTCTCTGCTTTCGGAAGAAAATCACCTTGTCTCTTGGAGTCTCAGTTTCCACTCTTTAAAAAGAGTAACTGGGTCAGGTGGCACATGCCTGTAGTCCCAGCATTCAGGAGGCTGAGGCAGGAGGATTGCCGTGAGTTTGAGGCCATGCTGAACCTACAAGGCCATAGTGAGCTCAAGCATAGGCAGGTCCAGGTATGGTGTTGTGGGCCTGTAATCCCAGCACTCTGGAGGCTGAAGCAGGAGGATCAAAGTAAGTTTGAGACCAGCCTGGGCTACATAGGGAGTTCAGTGGTAGTCTGAACTACATAGTGAGACTGTTAAAAAAAAAAAAAAAACTGGGTAGATGAAGGCAAACTGTCCTGAGTGTCACCACCCTACCCAGGCCTGCCGGGCCTGCCAATCTGCCTTCTTTACCCTAGGCCAGAGCCAGGCCAGGGTACCGGCCCACCTTCCAGATGAGACTCATGAGGCCTAGAGAGGTGAAGTGACTTGCCCAAGGCCACACGGTCAGTGGCTGCATGGGCAGTGTGCAGGGAGCATGCCAGGTGTAGATGAATGGGACGTCTGTGAGAGTGGGGGACCCAGGGGCCAGCTGGGGAAGACCTTGCCCAGTGTTACGCTTGTCAGAGACACTGCACAGCTAGGACCCCCTCAGGTGTCCCACACAACCTCCCACAAGCAACCACGCTCCGCAGGCCCAGGTTCTGCTCGGCTCCTGCTGGGTTGGCACCCGGGCCGATGCCATCTGTCCCAAGAAGCCTCTTACCCTCCACCTACGATGTCTTTACCCCGGAGCAAGACAGTGGGGGAGGGTCGTGGCTGGAGTTAGGGCAGCAGTGGACACAGCATAGGACTTCCCCCGGGGACCCCACGCGGAGCTGGCCAGGCTGCACCCAGCCCCCACGGATTCCTGGGGTCCTGTGCTGTCTGGAAGAAACTGAGGCCCGCTGGGGTCATGCAGCATCCTGGACACGCCTGCGGGTGGGCAGGGCAGCGTGGACTCCTGAGCTGTAGGCCGAAGCGGGAGCTCACAGAGAAACAGGCCAAGAGCTCAAAGCCTTCGGGGACCCTGGGCAGTGACTTACTTTCTCTTGCCTCGGTTTCCTCATCTGTCCAGCGGAGCCATCTAACGGGAGGGTTAGGTGACAGCGAGCACTTCTGGCGCGGCTTTCATCCTCCAGGTGTCCTTGCTTTTGGTTTGCAGGCTTAGGGCGGGGGCGGAGCCTTCATGGGCAGCGTTTGGGGTCTGGCGCCGTCGGGGCGTGGCCTCATGCAGGGGCGGGGCCTCGGGGATGTGGTCGCCGGAGCGCCACGAGCTCGAAGCTCTCAGCCAGCAGGTGGCGCTGCGGCGTTTCTATGCGCGCCAGGCGGGGGCAGGTGCTCGGGTGAGTGCACCGGACAGCCGTGCAAGGGGTCCCACAAACACTCGGACTCCCTGCGCCTCCACTGCACGCACACGAGTCGCCCGCCTGCACCTCCATGACACGCAAGCACACGCACACACAGACCCGTGCGGCCTGGGGTTTCGCTAGCTCCTTCCCTCTGAGGGGCAGCTGCTGGCTGGCCCAGACCTCTGCTTGAAGCGCCAGCCTGCCACACCTCCTCCAACCCCCGCATCAGTCGCACGCCAGGCCTCTGGGTTCTTTCTTTAGGGCTCAGGGTCCAGAGGACATCAGCACAGAGTGGCACGTCCCCTAGGGCCAACTGGAGGGACTGGTGTGGACCTCTTCCCGTGCCTGCTCACCACAAGACCTTTCACAAGGCAGAGGTGTCACTAACCCGAGGTTCTTGTGTCTGCATGGAGTCACTGAGGCCTGCAGAGGTGAGCATCTGCTAGGGTCCCAGCCAGACCTCAGGGACTCCCTCCAGAGGGACCCCAGGATGGCCTGCAGGATCAAAAGGGCCCAGCTCTGCCACCAACCCACCAACCCGCCAACCTGCCTTCTCTGGAGGTCAATTTCCTCTTCTGCCTGGCAGGATGGTAGCTGTTATGCTGGCTTAGCCTTGAGGATGTATTGCAGGCCTGCCCCTGTGTCCTCTGACTGGGGTGACCTCCCTGCCCCATGTAGGCTCCGCTGGTGCCAGAGGCTCCTGTAAGGCCCAGCTCCTGCCTTCACACCCCAGGCCTCACAGGGTGCGGGGACCTCAACCCCCATCTGTGCAGTGGGGTCCACTCCCACGGTAGACTCTGGAGCCTCTGGGAGTGTGTGCGGGGGAGCATAGTACGCTAGCTTGCTGCTATGACAAACACCCATGTTGAGAGCCCTCATGGCAGGGTATGGTGGGGGCTAACCCCTAGAAAGGAACAGTTGCATGCCCCCACCTCACCACCGTTATCTGTGCAGGTCACCTGCGCAGCTGCCTGTGCCTCGGAATTGTTGAACACCCCGGATGCGTAGAGAACACTCCTTAATTAGATTCTGCAGAACCCCGACACACAAACAAAAGGTATTAATATCAAGCAGCACGGAGTCAACTGCAGTTTACACAGATCAGAGAACACGGGGTGCAAAGGGGCTGTGTGTGTGGCAGGTTGTTACTTTACAAGTTGGGGGTGTGGGCGTGTGACAGGCTTGACAGCTGTGGCTCTCCATGGGACCTGGGCTGGGGGCTGGGGAGGTGGCCAGGAGGGACCCTCGGAGTCAGAGCTGGGCAGAGGCTGGCCGGTCCAAAGACTAAGTGGGAGGGAGGGAGTGCAGGCCTGGGGCTCAGCACAGGGCTCACCATCGCTGCCTCTCTCCACACTGCCAGTTCCAGTTGCAGAGGTGACTGGAGGGTGGCAGAGCATCCCACCTGCTCCAAGGTCACTGTGAGTGCATAAGGACTTGGTTGGTGTTCTCCACCATGGGGCTTTTTCTCTCTTGCAATACTGGGGGTTGCACCCAGAGCCTTCATCCCTAAGCTACATTCCCAGCCCTTTCTTAATTTTTTTTTTATTTTGAAAAAGAGTCTAGCTTTAAGTTGCTTTTATTTAAATTGTTAAGGTTGGATTTGAACTTGTGACCCTCCTGCCTTGGCTTCCCAGAGTGCTCGGATTATAGGCATGCATGAGCATGCCTGACTCTTTTTTATATTTTATTGCTTAAATCTTTGTAAAAAAAAACTTTAATGAGATATAATTCATATAAATAATGAGTTGTGTTCTCAAAAAATGTGCTAAAGTCCTAACCCCAGTCCCTCTGAATATGACCTTGTTTGGAAACAGGGTCTTTTCATAGGTCATTATATTGAGGTCTTTTGGTGGCCCTAACCCACTATGAGTGGTGTCCTCATAAGAGGAAAATGCCTCAGGAAGCCAGGGGCAGGGAGAGCAGGCACTGTGTGGAAGCACAGGTGGCCAGGACAGAGGATACAGCTGCAAGCCAGGAAGGTGTGGCCGTATCCCTGGCCACCCAGGCTGGGCGGGTGGGAGTGTGGTCTGGTGACACCTGACTGAGGATCTCCGGCCTCCACAACTGCAGAGCAGTGTCTGTGTGTTGTTTGAAGCTTCCCTGCCTCCCCACGGTCTGTGGTCCTGGGTTACAGCGACCCTGGGAAACTGACAGAAAACACACGAGTCACCCTTTCCCTGCCTGCAAGTCGGTGGTTTTTAGTATCTTGCCAGACTGGTGCAACCATCACGCCCAGCTAATTTCAGAGCATTTGCACTAGGCCCAGCCCCTGATGCCACAAACTCCTGTTCTCTTCCCCAACCTCAGCCCTCAGGGTGGCCGGGCTAGGTCTGGGCACACTGTGGAGTGGCACCCTTCAGTGCACGGCCTTCCTGTCTGACCCTCTCCACCTGTGTGCGAGCTGTCCTCGAGGGTCATCCTGGCTGTCGCTGTGCCTGTGCTTCATTCGTTGGGTGGCTGGGTGATGGCCCCTCGTGAGGACAGACCTTACTGTGTCCTTGCATCCACTGACGGGCGTTACAGTTGCCACCAGTCTCTGGCTGTTGTGAGTAAT
Source organism: Dolichotis patagonum (assembly GCA_004027295.1). Classification (NCBI taxonomy): domain Eukaryota; kingdom Metazoa; phylum Chordata; class Mammalia; order Rodentia; family Caviidae; genus Dolichotis; species Dolichotis patagonum. The sequence continues at coordinate 78,275 of PVJX010004289.1, forward strand.
GCTTCCTATGGATGTTTATATACAGATTTTCATGTGGGTGTAGGTTTTTCATTTTCTTGGATTATAGCTAGAGGTACTTAAATCTCCCCCACCCTGCACCCCAATATTGGGGATTGAGCTCAGGCTTTGTGCTGAGCTACATCCTCAGTTCTTTTTTAAAACTTTTTAAGCCGGGCATGGTGTTCAGTTCTCGGGAGGCCGAGGCAGGAGGATCACGAGTTTGAGGTCAGCCTGGGATAGATAGTAAGGTCAAGGCCAACCTGAACTGCATAGTGAGACCCTATCTCAAAAATATTTTAAAATTTTTCATTTTTTTAACATTTTGAAACAGGGTGTCACTAATTTACTTATGCTGCCCAGGTGGGGCTTGAACTTGCAATCCTCCTGCCTCTGTCTACCAAAGTGCTGGAATTATTGGAATAGGCCACTATGCCTGATTTCAATCACTTTTTAAAAAGAAATGAATGTAGGTACATGGTAAAAATAGTTTTTCAGACAGTTCAAAAAGGATGAATTGAAAAATGTTTCTCTTCTGATGCTAGTGTCCCAGCTGCGTGCTCTGTGGTCACACTGGGACTGGGATGCTTCTTGTCCTTACCCATGGGGACGGCAGGTTGTCTGGCTGCTTTTGCTGAGTAGCCCGCTGGTCCCCACATGACACTGTAGAACCCCACAGGCTCCGCATGGCTGTGTATCTGTCCTCTGGTGGACACTGTGTGATTGTATCTGGTCTCTGCACATATCTGGTCGATGGATGGTTCCCCAGAGCATGCCTGGCTATACAGACAGGGAAACTGAGGGCCAGAGAGGGGCCATCTCACTGAGCTAAATGCCTGCACTCCTGTGTGAACTCCTTTGACCCTGATGCAGATAGGAGCTGGCCTGGGGTCCACCAACAGCCACTTTGTGCCATCCAAGAACCTGGACCCTCTCATACCGCCCCAGGGGGAAGTGTGGGCCAGGCCCTGTGTGTAGCCTGGGGCTGCTCTGCATGTTGGCCCTGGCTTCTCTCTCTGGGCCTCAGTTTCCTCTTCTGTCCTCCTGTGTGGGAACTCACATCTCAGCCCTGATTGGTAATTGTGGGTGTTGAGTGAAGGTGCCCTAGGGGCCTGAGATCGTCAAGCAGGGCTGGGAATCTGTTGGATGTTTCTTTATTTCCTGTTTTCCAGTACTCTGACATCTGGGACCAGGCTGGATTTGGCTGGGCCTCCTGGGCGGGCCAGCTCCTAGAAACTGATGACCCATCACGCCTTTGGTGTTTAAAGGGACCAGTACAGGCACTCACACTTTGGCTGCTGCCCTGGCCCTGAGCCACCAAGGATGTCCTGCAGCTGACTTGCTGAGCTGCTGGGCTGACCCTTCAGGCTGCTCACCTGGCCACCTCGCCTCCCCTTCCTGTGGAAACCCCAGGCTCCTGCCCACTCGCTCTGCCTCTGCCTCCTGCCCAACCCCACACCTCCCCATGAAGTGATGGGGCACCCGTTTCCTGCTCCTTGGAGTGCCCCTAATAAGCAAGGGATGATCAAAACATGCAGATTTAAATTAAAAAGCTTTATTGAGTAAAAGACACATCGCCGAGAATCCCCCTCATGTTCCTCCCCTTTGCTTTGAGCACACTTAGCCCATCATCCCTGCCATTTTCGGAAGCAGTTCTGAAATCCTCTTTCGTGACAGTCTTTACAGTGAATGCTGCTGCTGAGTCTCATCCAACAGAAAGGCAGGCTTGTGGCTACGTGGTGTGATACCCTCATCATTTTATTCACAGGATCTGGCACCATGTGACTTCTGGCTCTTCCCCAAAGTCAAGAGGACCAGGGAAGGGAGATGTTTTGAATCAGTTCAGACCACAGAGGCAGCCAGGACAGTGTAACTAAAGATACTTGTGAAAGAGGACTTGCAGAAGTGCTCCAGAAAGTGGCACGGATGATGGGATGAGTGTGTTTGAAGCAAGGGGAAGGATTTAGAGGGGATTCATGTAGTGGATCTTTTACTGAAGTAATTTTCCTGATTTAAACATTCACCATATATTTTGATGATACTCTGTTTTCCTTTATGAGGGTCATCCCCATGCCTGCATGTCTTACATGCCTGCTTATAACAAATCCCTGGTGCCTTAAACAAAATGCCCAATGCCCATGCTGTGAGGTTCAGTGTGCTAGTGTGGGTAAGGACCTTGTTCTCCAGCAGGGCTCTCTGAGGGCACCATGCTTTTCCAGGCCTTGGTTTTCCAGGCCAGGGTTTTCCAGGCCTTGCCTGCTGACATCAGCCCTCCGCTGTCGATGTTAAGGATGGGAAGATTGAGGCTCAGAGAGGTTAAGCAACCTGTTGGAGGTCACACTGCATGTCTTGATGGAACCCCTTGTCCCTTCCATGGGTGGAGTGGCCTGGATGACCCTGAGGCCTGTTTCTTTCCAAGGTGAGGACATTCTCACATCATAGCTCGGAGCTGGGTTATTAGGGGAGGATGGCCCCATTGTTGGGGAACAGAAAACATGATTGTTTAAAAGAAATGGCCTCCCATGTATTCAATTATATGTAATTTGTATAATGGCTGGAGTTTCCAGCCCCCCCCAAATAATAATAATCGCATGACTTTCCTTCCAAGGCCCCAGAGACAAATTAAAATAATGTAAAGTGCGTTACTAATTGGCGTGGGCACGGGAGTCCGGGCAGCCTCCAGGTGTGAGTGTGGTGGAGCAGGGACCCACCCGGAGGCCAGCCTCCAGCTCCTGCCCTGTGCGTTCTGTGGGTGAGGGTTACATCCGGTCAGGGCTGGAGGCCAGAAGACCTGAGTGTTGGCTGTGTCATCCGTGGCCCTGGGAGGACTTGGTCCTTGGTTTTGGCGTCTCCTCCCCACCCCTGGCCCTGCAGCTCTGCTCAGTGGCCCCTGGGGGCTCAGAGCTCCTTGGAGCCCTCGCTGCCTAGCAAAACAAGCCTCCTTTCCTGCTGGGAAATGAAGCCCTGTGACAACATCCAAGGTGTCCGCGCTGGCATTCGGGGTGAGAGAGCTGGGCAGGAGTCTGTGCAATCGTGATCCCCCACTGGCCTCACTGTCACCGTCTGCCATGGGAAGTGGGCTGAACCTCAGAGTTTAAGGGGTCACCTCTGTGAGCGTTGTGAGGCCCCAACCATCCATGTGGCCCATGGTCTGGGTGGCCCTGGGTGACAGCAGGCATCTCCTGGGCCTGAGAAAACAGGGCCTTTTCTTTCATTACTAGCAGGGCTTGCGATTGGCCCATTTGGCAGTGTAGCCCTGCAGAGGCCCACGGAGTCACCATGGCTGTGGCATGTGGGGGGTAAGGCAGCCTGAGCGGCAGCCTGGGGCCTCACTACACGAGAATGTAAGGGACCGAGCCTGGGCTCGGCGATGGGGCCGAGGGCCCACGGCTGATGGAGGTGCCCCAGGCTGTCTTAGATCCCTGGCACAGGATGTCCACATTCCCTGATCCCCACTTGCCACATCCACAGCTGACCCTTGACACCTCGCTTCTGGCCCTCCTGCTGTTGTTTGTGTCCCCTCCACAGGATCCCTCCCAGTGCCCACACTGTCCATATGTCACAGGGCCACCGTAGCTCTCTCTGTGAGACAGAGATGGTGGCTGGTGGATTTCGTAGTCCCCAGGGATGGTGTCCCCTCCAGGAGACATAGCTTTTGGCCAGTGGTTAACAAGGTGGCAGCTTGTTGCTTCCTGTTGGGAGCAAGGGTGACGGGGATGAGGTTTTTTAAATGAACCATAAGTTGAAAACAGACGAAAGTGCCCAGGAACCTGCGTGGGAGGAAGAAATGCACCCTGGGAAATGAGAAGGAACAGAGGAGAAAGGAGAGAAGCAGGGCGTTTTGAGGAGGGCAAGAGGGGGCTCATAGGCCTGGCTCCCCTCTTTCCCTGGGGATCCCTGAGAAGGTGGCCCGGGAGAGGCAAAGCTGGGCACGTCCCTCCTTCTCCCCAGTCAGTAGCTGGGATCAGAAATTAACAAACACATCCTTCACTCATGAAACAGAACCAGTGGGCGTCCCAATTCTGGGGCCTCCCGCCTGCACTTGTGCCCATGGGGCAGCTGCTCCAGCCCCCACGTTGGCCCTAACATTGTCCAGGTCTGGTGGGCTCCTGACCTCTGGCTTTGGTTCATGACCCTGTCGGTGACAGGACTGTCCCATTTACAGACGGCCCTAGGAAGGCAGCTTCCCAAACATAGCCAGGCCCAGCCCCAGTAGGATCCAGGGAGTGGCTGGCTGGTCCCCTCTGTTTTCCCCTCTCCCTGCATGGTCACTGCCTCCTCTGCAGCCCTGCCTGGCACCTGGTCCTGTGCTCACCCCTCCTGCTGCCCACCTGGCCTCCCTCCATCCAGCCCACCCCCTCCTCCTGGCCTCACCCCTCTCGTCTCAAGCTGCAATTACAGCTAAT
>PVJX010004289.1:82777-96840 GCA_004027295.1 Dolichotis patagonum
CATTTCCTCCACCTGGGCAGACCCCACCCAGATGCCCCTCAGGCTGGGGGTGTCCTCCGGAGTCCCTTCTGCCTATCTGGCCCAGGTCAGCTCCTGAGGGGGCCCACAGCAGACAGAACCTCCGAAAGCTGGATGCCTTCAACCTTTCCCCCACTTCCGTGTTTAGAAAAACGGAACGGTGGTGATGTGACCAGTCCCTTTTCCAGGATCTGCGGACCCTGCAGCCCCCAGGCTAAATCCTGCCTGCCTGGTTGAGTTTCTCGAGGACGTGTGTGTGTTTGTGTGTGTGTGTGTGTGTCTGTGTACGCGTGTGTGCATGTGCGCCCATGCGCACGCGGCTCTTTGTAATTAAGCAGTTAATTGCATCGGGTTCTTGATTAGCTTTGGGGGATGGTAATGTTCTAGCGAGATGAGGTGTTGTGTACAGTTCAGAATCATTTAGAGAAATTGGAGCTAATTTTGCTGTCTGCGCTTATTACTGCATTAATTTAATTTGGGTTGCTTTTAGCTCATTAACACATCTAATTAATTCGTTGACATCACTATTAAGATGTCTCTTTGAAATTGGCGTCTCCAGATAATCAGGATGGAAAGGCTGACAACGCCAGGCTCAGTGCTGCCTGGGAACACGGAGGAGGGGAGGGAGAGAGACCAGACCACTAATGAATTTTCCATCCGAGTCACTGGGTTCGTCGGAGGGGGTGCCAGGCAGGCGGAGGAGCTGAGACAAAGGAAGGGGGAGCCCGAGAGCTCCTCGTGGCGGCTGGCCGGGTCTTAAATATTGAATTGCTTATGAAAACAAACAGACCAGGGAGCTTGGCAAGGTGGCCCCCACCTGCCCAGTGCCTCTCTGCCCTGGGTGTTTCCTGGTGACCCCCCCACGGGGCTGCCAGGCCAGAGCCAGTGCCAGATGCCCAGGCCTGAGGGGCAGCAGGAAGTTGGAGAGTTGGGCATGCTTATGTCTCTGCCATTAAATACATGGGTAAACTGAGGCCCAGAGATGGGAGAGGTGTGGTCCAGGATCACAGGGAAGTTTGGGGACCTTCTCAAGGTTGACAGGAGGATCCCAAGCCCCATCACCAGCAGTCAGGCTCCTGTGTCCCCTGAGGCCATCACTGGGTGTGGGCCGGGACCCACTGACCATAAGGAGAGTGGCTGGGATGGGGCTCTGTGCTGTCCCCAACATTTTTCTCTTCCAGTCTTGTATACAATGGCCTCACACCTTCTGGAAGGAGCCCATTTCTTCCTCTTGGGTGGGGTGACCCTATCTGTGTGCTACAGTCCCAGATGTCCCCTCCTCCAACAAGGCTCCCGGACATGGCCTCCTGCAAAATGAAGACTAATGTAGATCCTCTAGAGGAAACTCAGAGACTCAGCACAACTGGGCCAAGCCTTCATTGATTCATTGATTGATTCATTCATTCATTCAACAAATACTAGTGAAGGATCTATAGTGTGAAGACCCTGTGGGCCAGAGACGACTGAGACTGAGTTCTCAGGTGCTCAGCTTCCTAGGGAGGTGTCAGATTGCTGTCACATTGCAGGGACAAATAAGAGGATACCCAGGGATTTAGGTCATATAAGATGGTGATCTCTTGGAGTTGAAGTAGGACATCTTTACGGAGGTAATGCCCAAGCTGGGTTTTGGAGGATGAATAGAAGTTTGCCTATGGTCATGTTTATCATGTTCAAGACACTCACACAATTGCGAGGGATCAACCAATATCTGTGTTTGTGGAGGCTGCGCTGGTTCTCAGTGGACTGGGTTTCCCCCTGGCTGATGTGTTCCTGTGGGGTGGGTTGAGTATGTTGGCTGCTCCTACCTGGATACATGGTCTAAGAAGCACAAGTGGCATTGACTGGACAGCTTTGTGCTCCTGGCTCTGGAGATGGATGAGGCTCTGAGGCTTCTGCATTCCCACTGTAACCAGGAGAGACAGTGCACCCAGCCTCATGGTGAAACATGACACAGTTCGCCCACATCCACTCACTCCGAGGTGCTGCCTGGGCCTCCACCCTTCCCGGAGTCATCTTTCCGGGTCTCTGCAGCCCATGCCACCAAGGTCTGTCCAGGCTCATGGGTGGGGACCTGGTCTCTCGTTGGCTGGGGATTGACCTGGGAGAGTGTGGGGGACGCAGCGGACACAGGAGCCATTGCAACTCTCCTCGTCTGCCTCCCCTGCTTGGTGACTGTCACGGCTCTATCTACTGTGTCTCCTAAATTCCTGTGCTGAATACCCGGGCTGTGCTTAGGCACCAGGCCTGGGAGGAGGGAATCACAGGAGCAAGAGTCCTAAGTTCCCCGTGGCACCTGGAACTGCAGCTGGTGGGGAGCCCTGAGGGTGCTGTCTGCTCCCAAGCCTGTGGCAAAGCCTAATTTCTAAGTTAGGAACAACCCAGAGATCAGCGGTGATAACTCACAGTTACAACAATCCAGGGCAATAACACTTGTGTAAATATGGTCTTTTTCTCTCTCACAGTACCTTATGGAAGCTGGGTGAGGTAGTACAGGCCTGTAATCCCAGCTACTCAGGAGGCTGAGACAGGAGGAGGATTGCAAGTTTGAGTTTAGTTTGGGGAATTTAGCAACATCTTGTCTCTAAATAACAAAATACAAAATGTTGGGGCTGCAATTCACTGTAGAGCGTCCCTGGGTTCAATCCCTGCTACCTAAAACAAAATCTTCTTGCACTGCAGATCTTAGTTTTCTTTCCTTATTAATAGTCAAGAACTTTCACCTTTTAACACCCTGTGTGGGTGGCGTGCTGTTTAAAACTCAGGACTCATAGGCTTCTGGAATTTTCCATTGAATGTTTTCAGACCGCAGTTCGCAGTTGACCATGGGTAATGGAAATCTCGGAAGTGAGTCTGCAGGTGGAGGGACCCGAAGGGTGAAACAAGTCACCGGGACCCAGTTCATTAGGCCCGGGGTCTTCATGTGAAGAGGGGATTAGGACACAGGCAGGCAGAGGGTGCAGTGAGGACAGAGGAGAGGACGTGAGCAAGCTGAGGTTGGCGGGGAGGCAGCTGCAGGAGGCTGAGGCCTTGGGGACAGAGAGGCATTGACACCTGAGCTCAGAGCCGCAGGGTCTGCAGTGCTGTCACAGAGAGGGGTCCCCCAGTGGTGTGACCTTGACTACCTGATACCTCTGACCTTACACAGTCCCCCAACCAGACTTCTCCTGGGGCTCCAGATTTAGGGGTGACAGCAACCTCACCTTCCCCACTTAGCAAGCTAGCTGGTGTTATGGCACAGTGGGTTCTCAAAACCTCTCAAAACTGGTTTTGCCAGTCACCCCATCCTCAGCTCAGTGGATCCTGTTCTGGTGACATCCAAGCTCCTTCACTCTCACCCCACCCCAGCTGCTTGGGAGTCCCACTTTTAATGCACACCCCAAGTCCAACCCAGCCCTCCTCTGCTCTGCAGCTTGCTATGGCTCCCACCTGCCTTGGTGCAAATGTCCTATGGGGTTGTGTCACTGCCCTGGTCCTCTCAGCCAGCTCACTGTCCTTGGACTTGCCCAGGCCCACCTCAAGGCCTTGAGCCTGCTCTGCCCTTCCTGGTGCTCTCTCCGTCTCCTCCTCCCAGCCCTGTGACATTGGGTTGGTGAGCTGGATTGGTGAACTCACTTCTGGGCTGCACTCGTAGACAGTAGGTGCTCTCGAAAGCCTGTTGTGCCGAGGAAGAGAGGCCTTGCTGTGAGGCCAAGATAGGTCTAGTCTGCACCAGAGCCCAATGTCCAGGCCCAGCCCTTTCTGGGGCACTGTCTGCCTGCCCCCTCTTTACCTCTATCATTCAGTCATTCAACAAGCAACATTCATGAGCACTACTGTGTGCCCAGTGTTGCCTCATTGCCAAGGCTTCATGGTCTCCACCACCCCGATCCCCAAGCTCTGCCCCTTCCTCAGTCTCCTTCACCATCACTGGTCCTCAGGAGGCTTTGTGGCCCAAAGACAGCCGACCGTGGCCCAGAGACTGGAGCCTTATGGATGACGGGCTGTCGCTGCTATGCTGCTGTCCAGGGCTGCCTTCCTTGGTGCTGTGGTCCTGGCCTTCAGGCCTGGGGGCAGCATCAGATGAAGGGCTGGGTGTGGGGTCAAGAATCTGGCTTCTGTCTCAGCTATCCAATGTCTGGCCATGTATGCCTCAGTTTCCTTACCTGCAAAGATGAAAAGGCATGTGTCCTGGCTCTGTCACCTCTACAGCAGTACACTCAGTACAAGCCACCTCAGACTCCCAGGACAGGCTGTGCCCAGGTTGGCTCCAAGCAGGGACCCCTTTACCTCCCCAGACCCTGCCAGGAGAGGCTAGGGGTGGCAGGTAACCCAGCCAGCATGAGGCAAAGGGCTGGACCCCTCCTGACATGGCCAGGACACCTTCAGATCTATGGTTAAGTTGCTTTCCATCAAACACTCATGCAGCCTGGGGGATGTCCCCAACCCCCTGGGGGGCATCCTCCCTGGCTGATCTCAGCTGGGGTCAGGAGGCCGCAGGGCTCTGCAGAGCTGGGTGAGCTGAATGCCCACAGCCATGGTCATGGGGGGACGTGCAGGAAGGAAGGCAGGGGGACATCATAGGACTGAGCTCAGAACGGTGTCACAAATGCTCTGTTGTCACCGTTCTGAACTTCTTCACTATCAGACCTTTGAGTTTGTGTTTTTGACATCACATCCAAAAGGGACAGCAGGACGTGTGGCCAGCAGGGCGTGTGGCTAGCAGGTGGGCAGAGGGATGTGGACGTAGCCTTGTTCACAATTAAAATCGTCATGGGTTGGGGGGCTTATTCAATGGTAGCTTGTTTGCTCGGTGTGCATGAGGCTCTGAGTTCCACCCCCAGCACCAAAAAATAAATAAAACAAAAATAAAATCTATGCTGCATGCCATAGAGATGGATAGTGAAATTCATGTTAATAACTTAAATTTAAATTCTTTCTTTATTTAGTATGATATTAAATAGCAAATATAAAATACCACAGTGCCCAGACCACTCATTGGAGAAAGGACAGACCTTATGGTTCTGAGAAAATGGACCTCCATCTGTCAAAGCAAGAAGCTGAGCCCCTACCTCACACCATACTCAAAAACTAGCTCAAAGTGGGTCAAAGACCTAAAAAAAGCAAAAGTATAATAGACTTAGAAAAAAAAGTAGGGGAAAATCTTTGTGATATTAGATTTGGCAATGACTTTTGGGTATGGCACCAAAAGCAGAGGCAATAACAGATAAACTGATAAATTGGACCACTTCAAAATGTAAAACTTGTAGACATCCAAGGGCCTATAAACAGAGTGACAGAGTGGAGGAAATATTTGCCCTTGGTATATCTGGTAAGGGGTCAATATCCAGGATACACACTGTCTCCTGCAACTGAACAGCAAGGAAAGAATTCCACTAAAAATGGGCAAAGGCCTTGCACAGACATTTTTGCAAGGGCCAGGGATGTAGCTCAGTGGGAGAGCACTAGGTTCCATCCCCAGCACACAAAATGAAACAAAAGGAGCAAAAAGCCAAAAGAAACAGTTTTCCAAGAAAGACGTGAAAATGAGCAATAAGTACATGAAACATGCTTGACATCACTAAGTTTTAGGAAGATGCAAATTAAAACAACGAGTCAGTACCTCATACCTGTTAGGGTAGCTATTATTGAAAAACCAGAAAGTAGGTGTTGCAAAGATGCAAAGAAAACAGAACCCGTGCACTCTTGGCAGGACTGTGACATGGTGCAGTCACTGTGGAGAACAATATGGAGGCTCCTCAAGAAGTTAAAATAAGCTGAGTGTGGTGGTGCACAAATGTAATCCTAGCTACTTGGAAGGCTGAGGCAGGAGGATCCCAAGTTCAAGGCCACTCAGTGAAGCCCTGTTTAAAAAAAATACCATAAAATACAGCAATTTTACTCCTTGGTAGACCCAAAAGAGTTGAAAACAGAGGCTCAAGCAAATATTTGAACATCAGTTAGGGAAGCAGGGGCCACCATGGTGGGTCAAGTGGTGAGACAGTAGGCTGGGGTGACAAATCCCTGAGTGTGGTAAATTCTCCCTCTGTGGCGTGGCTGTTTCAGCAGACCCGCCTTGAGACCCTGAAGAACCACAGAAGCAGGATGTTTGCATGAAATGTTTGCATGAACTGTTGCCAAAGAAACACCTGATCAAGCCCTCTAACTTCACTTGCTTAAAATCACTGATTTTGGAGGTCATGCAGCTGGGGGCTGCATCATGAGTTTCACACCAGCTTTGCCACAGAGCTCTCTGACATGTGAGCTATGAGAATAGTTGCTTGGGGTTTTTCTGAGACTGCTTTTGGGTCTGTAGACGTTTGATGGTGCCTAACATGGGACCGACCAAAGGCTTAACGCTTGCCTTTGTATTGTGTCTGCCCCCTTTGTTGTTTTAACCCTTGAGTCCAATTTTACTATGTTTGCATGTATGCATGTTGACCATTTAAGGGGTGTGTGTGTGCGGAAGTGCTAGGGATTGACTCTAGGGCCTTTGCACTAAGCTACACCCCAGACCCTCTTTTACATTTTGAGACAAGATCTCACTAAGTTGCTAAATTGCTCAGACTGGGCTCTAACTTAGCATCCTCCTGCCTCAACCACCCTGAGTGCTAGGATTATAGCCGTGCACCACCATGGCTGGCAAGAAATCTTTTGTCTGACTTGAGTGAGCTCGACCTGCTGCCTGCGGATCTGGTAAGTCCTGCTTCCATTCCACCCTTGTGTCTCTTCAGCAGCTCTAGCAGCAAGTGTCCTGCAAGTGCTGTCACAAGGCCAGGTTTTTCCTGCAGAATGATGACCCCAGCTGGAAGTAGAACTCAGTGATTCCTCTTAAGCACCAAGCACAGGGCACAAGGCACAAAGCATGTCTGCATAAGGTGACAGCACTAGGTACACAAATATTCAACATCCTCTAGGACAGGCTAGCTGTGTCCATGGGGTGATCCAACTCTGTGACATGTAGAATTGCCTTTTGGAACTGCGACCCTGGCCAAGGTGATGTGCTGGCCTTTTATCCATTGCAGCAAATCATTAAAAACTTGGGGCTCTCTGGGCTTGGGGAGCAGCCTTGTGGTCACTCTTTGGACCAATTTCTTGCCATCTTCAATTAAAACTCCAAGTTGGCCCAAGACTCTCACCCACCCCATACTCTTCATGTTTGTAGGGTTGAGTGCTTGTGACATCTGGCTCAGTCTCCATCTTCTGGTATCGATATTTGTAGCAGCCATGTTCACAATAGCTGAAAAGTAGAAGTAACCCAAGTGTCTTTCGATAGGTGACTGGCTAAACAAAATGCGGGGCATGGATGCGATGGAATAGTACTCAGCCTTAAAAGATGAAGTGATTGTGACACTTGCTACAACAGGGATGGGCTCTGAGGCCATGTGCTTAAACCAGTCATGAAAGGACAGGGCCTGTGTGAGCCCACTTCCTGGGGTCCCCAGAAGCATCAGCTCCATCTGGGCAGGAAGAAAGACAGTGGGAGTCACGAAGCATCAGTTCCAGTGGGAATAGCAGTTTCCAACTGGGAATAGCAGAGCTCAGGACTTGGGTGGTGGCGACAGCTGCACAACTGCATGAACGTGCTTAGTGCCACTGAACTGCCCACTTCAAAACAGTCAGAATGGTAAGTTTTATGCTACATAAGGAGGTTTTGCAGAGTTTCTGGAACACCATGAGTAAGTAATGGACTGTACTTCCTCTGTGGTTTTTATTTCGAGATCCATGCTGAATTACTGTGGTCGGGCTCAAATTTGCAATCTTCCTGCCTCAGCCTCTGGGCTTGGGGAGCAGCCTTGTGGTCACTCTTTGGACCAATTTCTTGCCATCTTCAATTAAGACTCCAAGTTGGCTTAGAGTGCTAAGATAACAGGCATCCACTGCCCTACTTGGCAGACCCTGCTTCTTAGTTACCAGCTCGGGACAGCCAGCCCTGCCCACCCTCTCTCTGGCTGCTGTTCCCCCACACAAATCCCTTGTTCCTAGATCCTCTGGGTTTTTCTCCATCTTTCCTGCCCCTTTTATAAATTCTATCTGTGCCTCTGTTCCCTATCTCAGTTTACCAACTGACTCTTCAGGTGAGGACACAATGCGTGTTGCAGGTTTTGAGCTGTTAACAAACCGAGACATTAACATCGGTGTCAGGAAGGGGCTGGATGACTGGGACAGTGTACCACACACCCTTTAAGAAGTCAAGCAAACATTAGAGAACGTATTCGCCAGCTGTCCCATTGATGGACACAGGATGCAATACCCACAGTTTAGAGGAGGAGAGGTCTGATTGGGCTCAGGGTTTCAGGGAATGCAGTCCATGGTTGGCTGACTCTGAGACAGGTGCATCCTGGGAGAAGGGCCTGGTGGAGCAAAGCTACTTAGTTCACGGTAGCTGAAAGCAGAGCAGGGGAACAGCTCCAGGGAGAAGGGGCAGGGACTCTATAGCACACCCAAGGCTATTCCATAACCCATCTGGACACACCCAGAGCCATCTTAATGGATCCCAAAGCCAACTAGGTAGACACAGTCAAGCTTAGCGTCACACGGGAGGAGCCCACATGTCCCAGAATATGTGGATGGCTCAGTGATGACAAACCACGCCCCCGTGACCTGGCAGACACTGCCAGTTCCCTGCAGGTTTCCTTGAGCTCCTCCCAGCCCACAACCCGCTCCTGGGACATGTGTTCACTGCGGTACTGCCTGTCCTGAGCCTCCTGAGCCGGACACACATGTGCTCTTCTGTACTGGCTCCTTCTAGCACTTTCTGTGTCTGAGTCTTCTGCTGGCTGGGAAACCCTCACCATGCTTCCTGCCTCCTGTGCGCTGCTCCATGCTATGAGTGGACCCCGAGGCACTGGCCGTTCTCTCAAGGTTGATGAATCTGGTTTTCCAGTCTTGGTCATTTTGGAACTTTCGGTCAGGCCTTTGTTCATGTAATTGCAGGCCTTGACCCTTCCCTACTTTGTAAATCCTAAACTTTGGGAATACGTTAGCCATTGAATGAACTCACTCAAAAATGTTAAAGTGGGCTGGGTGTGGTGACACACACCTGTAATCCCAGCACTTTGGGAGGCTGAGTTCAAACCAGCCTTTGGAATTTATCAAATGAGTGAGACTCTGCCTCAAAATACAAAAAAAAAAGAGGGAGTGGTGGTGGTGAGGATGTAGCTCAGTGCAAAGGCCCTGAGATCAGTCCCCCTCCTGGTAGCAACCAAAAGTTAAGTAAATGCTGGAGCTTCTGGGCCTGGAGGTTTTGATGCTCAGATGGGGGCATGAAATTCCACTTCTGCAGTGGTTTGGGAAGCAGTGTTTAAGGTCAGCCCATTGGGGACACTGGCTAAGGGGAGTGTGAGGATAGGGCTAAGATGGTCCTGCTGCCTCCAGACACAGCCAGGGCTGAAGGACACTGTCCCTCTCAGGTCATCAGGGTCCCTTGAGGTGCTTGGGTGGCCTCATGGCTGTGTGGCACCTGGCAGGCCTGCAGGCTGCCTCTACCTGCTCCCTTGAGGTCTGTTCTTCCCAGGGTCTGGGGTGTCCCGCCACTCAGAGCAGGACGGAGCAGGACTTGTCCCATTATCTGGATCCAGCGCTTGCTGGATGCAGTCTCTTTAGCACTTCATTAAACATTCCAGTTTAATAACAACCCCGGGGGGATTCCCACCAGCGTTTGAGCCCGGAGAGTGGGAGCAAACAGCTGCATAATTAACGGGGCTCCCTCTTGGGGGTGGGGACATACGGGAGCCCTTGAAAGCAGTTGTGCTCCAATTAGACTCCACGCTCGCCCTGTATGGGTGCCCCATCGATCCAGCCCAGCCAGTGCTGGCTGCCACCGCCTCCATCATCGTTAATAAATGAGGCCACGTACAAACAGGGTCCAGGGGCCAGATCCTACCACCAGGTGTGACTGAGATAGTAGTCTCCTGTGCAATGCCTGCTCAGACCACCCTGTACCTGGTGGGGGCCTGGTCACCTCCCCCCTCTCCACATACCCACTGTTTCTTATTTCAACTCTCCCAAAGCCTTCTCCACTCCTGACCATGGCCTGACCAGCCTCAGAGGAAAGGGCTTGGGGTGACAGATCACAACCCTTGAGGTTGACCTGAAGGCCCCTTGAGGTCCCCCGTGACCCCACCTTCCCCTTGGACAGGACCCAACTGGTTCCTAAATGATGGGACGCGGTGCAGGTAAGAACTGTCGCTCTCAGGACGGTGACAGGGCGTGGGACTCCATCTTGCTAGCTGACTTGTGCAGGCATCTGTGGTGACTGGTCAGGGCAAGGAGACCTGGTCCAGCCCTGCTGCAGCCTGCACGAGTGAGGCAGGTTCTTTCCTCGTGGGGCTGCAGAGGGAATTCGAGCCATTGCAGCTGAGTCCCGGCCACTGAGCCCAGTCAGGCCACCCTGCGAGGGGACTGAGCGAGCTGTGGCAATGGATGACTCATGTGTCCGCATCTCCCCGAGTCCATGCTTATGTGTAAAGATGGCTGCTTAGAGGGCACACACGCAGGACGTCTCCTGTCATTTACTCTTTGTGTTTCTTGCACTCAATAGAGGCAGAAATGCCTCATCTTGGCGGAAGTCCTCCCAGATTGCCCTCCCTCCTGAGGCAGAGTGGTCAGGGCTTCTACAGGGAGGACTTGGACGGAGCACTCCTGCATCTCTGGGACCATCACCAAGTCTGGGGACGAAGGTGGAGAGGCAGGCAGAGGGCTTGCAGGGGTCCTGCCTGAGAGCCCTCCCTATAGTCACAGTCTTGGGTGACACATACTATTCTGCCTCAGGGCATCCTCCTCCCCTTCTTACAGCCCGCTGACTCCTGACAGCAACTTCTGAGAGTCCCCATGGTTTATCTGCCTCAGTCCCCCAAATGCCCAGTCCTCAGAAGCTATGAGTGACAATCGCTGCTCACAGCTGCCCAAAGCCACCGTCTGAGAGCTCTTCGGTCTTGTTCATCCAGCCCCTGATACCTGTGGTTTCTTCCTTCAGCAGTGTGGTCCAGCGGGCTGAGTGTCCTCAGCCACACACTCAAATTCCAAAATGCTCCAGGCCAAAACTCTCTGGGTGCACTCAAAGAGTTTCAGATTTCAGAGCTGCACATTAGAGATGTCCGACTGGTAAATCTGATGCAAATATTCACGCTCTGAAATCTGAAACAGGTGGTAAGGGACACTAAATCCGTGTGAGGATTTCTTCCCATGATTAAGGACAACCTAGGCTCAGAGAAGTGCTGTGATTTGACTGGAGACACGCAGCAGGGCCAGGACTTGAACTCTGATCTGCCTGATCCCAAAGCCCAGCCTGTGCTCCTGTCCACCCCATGCTGTAGCCCCAGGGACCTGAGATCACTGGCTGGGGTCCGATTCTCCCTTAATAAGCTCCAGTGGAGGGAGATTTCAATCCAATAATACAAAGCTGCAATAACCGTTATAATTAATTTATACAAAAGACATTATAAAATTACACTCTGTGCATTCCAATCCCATCCACAAGGTACACCAGCTTCCCAGTTAAGCTACGGGGCCTCATGAAGACAGACGGGAAAGAGGTATTTCAATATTTCTTATAATTTTATATTCTCTCTAATATCTCTCATGCTAATTTCATTATGCAACACAGTCGGCACGGTGATGTAATTATTGAAAAGTAATTTTGCAATAAATGGATTTAAATGTGTTAGAGTCCGTTGTAAATTCAATCTCCCGGCAAGGGCGGTGTGCGGATGGGAGGCGGTGAGGGGCCTGGACCAGGGTGGAATTCAAGAGGTCCTGTGCAGCCCCAGCAGGGAGTCTGCTTACACCCGCTAGAGACACCCAAAGGTGCAGAGAACTCGCTGGTCCCCACCCCTCACTGTCCACCCTGGGCCAGGCCCCACTTGGGCCTCCCCTGCCCTCACTCCCCGATAACACCCGAGACTCTCTCTGTGGTCCTCGCCCCTCCAGCCCCACCAGTTCTCCATGCAGCCTGTGGGGCCCAGGCCACACTCTCCGGCCCTTGACTGAGACCTGGAATAAAATCTAGACCCTGGGCTGGCCGACCTCTTCTGCTCATCTTTTCTGATTTTTTCCCTTGGACACTCTCTGGTCCACATACCAGTGTGTTTTCATGTCCCCTCCTGTCCTACCCCAGGGCCTTTGCGTTGGCTGGTCCCTCTGCCAGGAAAGCTGACCTCCAGGTACTCTCATGCCTGGCTTCCCCCAGGTCCTCCTCTGGGTACCTTGTTGATCACTGAGCAGACTTCAGCCATGGAACAATTTGCCTGGCAGCAGTGACCATTCATGAAGCCATTGTTGGGCAGCCTCACAGCCTCTGCCAGCCCAGGCGGCATGTTCTCCCTGAGGGAGTGCATCCAGGTAGTGGGGAATGGGGAAGGGAAAAGCAGAGGCCAAAGCCTGGCCTTCGGGAGTGGAGGCAGAAGCAGTCTCTGGGGCTGCAACTGCTCAGTGTGGTGCGGCCTGAGGCCGGGGAATGGGCAGCTCAAGCCCAGCTCCTTCTTAGCCTGGTGACCTCGCTTGTCCTATGAGAAGTAGGATGAAGTGTGCATTCAGCAGGCGCCTACTAAAAGCCCTTCTTGCCATGACAGCTGAGGGAGAAACAGTGGGTTCCACTTCCTTGAGCCATGCAACCCTCACGGAGTTCCCTGCATGCATGAGTGACCTACCACTGTCGTCTACTGGGGACCACACCTGCCTCCCTCTGTGCCCCCAAGAGGATCATGTGCTTCTTAAAGCAGCAGGCAGCTGCCTGGAGTGACCATCAGAGGGAGCCCTGCTCAGGGTGTGCCACTGGGGGTGCACCGTGACCTTGGGCAGCCTATCCCTGCCTTTCTACTTCACGCCATGAACCTGTGAGAGCACAGGCAGCTGCACAGGTGAGCATGGGCTCATTCTAGCAGGACAGCCTGCACAGGTGAGAACTCACGCATTCATAGGTGCCTGTCCCAGGTGTGCCTTCCTGCCCCAGCTGCCCCACCTATCAGGTCTGTAAACCTCTCCACTTCCAGCTGGCACCGGGGCCCTCCCAGCCAAACTCGGCATCTGCAATTTGTTCCTGGGCGATGTGTAAATTGGCACCTCATTGATTATTAATGAAGTGCTAATTGCTCTTTGCAACCAATTTTGCCGCAAAGGCAGCTGGGGCCATTTGTACAGTGTTCCAGAGTGGGCTTCTGCAGCTGCTGAGGCCTAAGTACTGGACAGGGGATGGGGCCACTGGGCACTTGATGATGTGCCAAGCTCTGTCCTGTTACCAAGGAGGCAGCCTGAGAGGAGCCACCTGTGTATCTTCCAGAGAGGACTGCAAGGCCTGGAGGTCTGCTGAGGCATCCTTGGGTGCCCAGCACAGCTGGGGCCTGGGGTGATCTCTGCCCAGACATTCCACTGCCAGGGTGAGGGAACCCACTGTAGCTGGGGCAGGAAGGCACACCTGGGGCAGGCACCTATGAATGCGAGAGGATGGCGTGGTCTCAACCCAGTCCACAGAGGCACAGACGCAATAGAAACACAGCCTGGGTCCTGCTCAAGATAGAGTTGCTTAGTTGTACCGGGTGGTTGCCTGGCAATCGGGGCTTGGGGACAAATTCCCCGGGGATGGGGCAGGAAGTGTGATCTGGGGACACTCTGGAGGCAGGAGGTAAAGTGACCCTAATGTCGTCCAGAGCCTGGTTAGCATGGGACCCAAGGCCCCCAACTTCTAGCAGGGGCCCCAAAGACACATGTGCCTGAGATATGGCCCCGTACCCCAGAGGAGGAGCCATTCCTCTGTCCCTACTTGTGGGTGGCAAGGACAAATATGGAAGCAGAAAACCCAGATGTGCAATCTTTCACCCAGGGAGGGTCTTTTTTAAAAATTATTTTGTATTGGAAATTGAACTCAGGACCACACACTTGCCAGGCAGGGTGCTGTGCTGTTGAGCTATAGCTCCGGTCCAGGGAGGGTCTTTGAGGAAAGTCAGAGGGGCAGGACCAGGGCTTCCCTCTAGCTCAGTGTCAGGGTGGGACTTCTCTTCTAGGTGAGTCTGCTCCCTTCCTGCTCCATTCACCCTGCTCCCTCCCCAGCACCCATCACCCTGCTCCCTCCC